>CM040807.1:36220095-36245095 GCA_022829025.1 Squalius cephalus | reverse complement strand
TCGTTATAGTTATCGTCCGCTGGGTGTGAACACTAATATAGTTATCGTTATAGTTATCGTCCGCTGGGTGTGAACACTAATATAGTTATCGTTATAGTTATCGTCCGCTGGGTGTGAACACTAATATAGTTATCGTTATAGTTATCATCCGCTGGTGTGAACACTAATATAGTTATCGTTATAGTTATCGTCCGCTGGTGTGGACACTAATATTGTTATCGTTATAGTTATCGTCCGCTGGGTGTGAACACTAATATAGTTATCGTTATAGTTATCATCCGCTGGTGTGAACACTAATATAGTTATCGTTATAGTTATCGTCCGCTGGTGTGGAGCTAATATAGTTATCGTTATAGTTATCGTCCGCTGGTGTGAACACTAATATAGTTATCGTTATAGTTATCGTCCGCTGGTGTGAACGCTAATATAGTTATCGTTATAGTTATCGTCCGCTGGTGTGAACGCCAATATAGTTATCGTTATAGTTATCGTCCGCCAGTGTGAACACTAATATAGTTATCATTATAGTTATCGTCCGCCGGTGTGGATGCTAATATAGTTATCGTTATAGTTATCGTCCGCTGGTGTGGACGCTAATATAGTTATCGTTATAGTTATCGTCCGCCGGTGTGGATGCTAATATAGTTATCGTTATAGTTATCGTCCGCCGGTGTGGACGCTAATATAGTTATCGTTATAGTTATCGTCCGCTGGTGTGGACGCTAATATAGTTATCGTTATAGTCCGCTGGTGTGAACGCTAATAGTTATCGTTATAGTTATCGTCCGCTGGTGTGAACGCTAATATAGTTATCGTTATAGTTATCGTCCACTGGTGTGGAGCTAATATAGTTATCGTTATAGTTATCATCCGCTGGTGTCGACACTAATATAGTTATCGTTATAGTTATCGCCCGCTGGTGTGAACACTAATATAGTTATCGTTATAGTTATCGTCCGCTGGTGTGGACACTAATATAGTTATCGTTATAGTTATCGTCCGCTGGTGTGAACACTAATATAGTTATCGTTATAGTTATCGTCCGCTGGTGTGGACACTAATATAGTTATCGTTATAGTTATCGTCCGCTGGTGTGGACACTAATATAGTTATCGTTATAGTTATCGTCCGCTGGTGTGGACACTAATATAGTTATCGTTATAGTTATCGTCCGCTGGTGTGGACACTGATATAGTTATCGTTATAGTTATCGTCCGCTGGTGTGAACACTGATATAGTTATCGTTATAGTTATCATCCGCTGGTGTGGACGCGAATATAGTTATCGTTATAGTTATCGTCCGCTGGTGTGGACACTAATATAGTTATCGTTATAGTTATCGTCCGCCGGTGTGGACACTAATATAGTTATCGTTATAGTTATCGTCCGCCGGTGTCGACACTAATATAGTTATCGTTATAGTTATCGCCCGCTGGTGTGAACACTAATATAGTTATCGTTATAGTTATCATCCGCTGGTGTGGACACTAATATAGTTATCGTTATAGTTATCGTCCGCTGGTGTGAACACTAATATAGTTATCGTTATAGTTATCGTCCGCTGGTGTGAACACTAATATAGTTATCGTTATAGTTATCGTCCGCTGGTGTGGACACTAATATAGTTATCGTTATAGTTATCGTCCGCTGGTGTGAACACTAATATAGTTATCGTTATAGTTATCGTCCGCTGGTGTGGACACTAATATAGTTATCGTTATAGTTATCGTCCGCTGGTGTGGACACTGATATAGTTATCGTTATAGTTATCATCCGCTGGTGTGGACACTGATATAGTTATCGTTATAGTTATCGTCCGCTGGTGTGAACACTGATATAGTTATCGTTATAGTTATCATCCGCTGGTGTGGACACTAATATAGTTATCGTTATAGTTATCATCCGCTGGTGTGAACACTAATATAGTTATCGTTATAGTTATCGTCCGCTGGTGTGGACACTAATATAGTTATCGTTATAGTTATCATCCGCTGGTGTGAACACTGATATAGTTATCGTTATAGTTATCGTCCGCTGGTGTGGACACTAATATAGTTATCGTTATAGTTATCATCCGCTGGTGTGGACACTAATATAGTTATCGTTATAGTTATCATCCGCTGGTGTGAACACTAATATAGTTATCGTTATAGTTATCGTCCGCTGGTGTGGACACTAATATAGTTATCGTTATAGTTATCGTCCGCTGGTGTGGACACTAATATAGTTATCGTTATAGTTATCATCCGCTGGTGTGAACACTGATATAGTTATCGTTATAGTTATCGTCCGCTGGTGTGGACACTAATATAGTTATCGTTATAGTTATCATCCGCTGGTGTGGACACTAATATAGTTATCGTTATAGTTATCATCCGCTGGTGTGAACACTAATATAGTTATCGTTATAGTTATCATCCGCTGGTGTGAACACTAATATAGTTATCGTTATAGTTATCGTCCGCTGGTGTGGACACTAATATAGTTATCGTTATAGTTATCATCCGCTGGTGTGGACACTAATATAGTTATCGTTATAGTTATCATCCGCTGGTGTGAACACTAATATAGTTATCGTTATAGTTATCGTCCGCTGGTGTGGACACTAATATAGTTATCGTTATAGTTATCGTCCGCTGGTGTGGACACTAATATAGTTATCGTTATAGTTATCATCCGCTGGTGTGAACACTGATATAGTTATCGTTATAGTTATCGTCCGCTGGTGTGGACACTAATATAGTTATCGTTATAGTTATCATCCGCTGGTGTGGACACTAATATAGTTATCGTTATAGTTATCATCCGTTGGTGTGAACACTAATATAGTTATCGTTATAGTTATCATCCGCTGGTGTGAACACTAATATAGTTATCGTTATAGTTATCGTCCGCTGGTGTGGACACTAATATAGTTATCGTTATAGTTATCATCCGCTGGTGTGGACACTAATATAGTTATCGTTATAGTTATCATCCGCTGGTGTGAACACTAATATAGTTATCGTTATAGTTATCGTCCGCTGGTGTGGACACTAATATAGTTATCGTTATAGTTATCATCCGCTGGTGTGAACACTGATATAGTTATCGTTATAGTTATCATCCGCTGGTGTGGACACTAATATAGTTATCGTTATAGTTATCATCCGCTGGTGTGAACACTAATATAGTTATCGTTATAGTTATCGTCCGCTGGTGTGGACACTAATATAGTTATCGTTATAGTTATCATCCGCTGGTGTGGACACTGATATAGTTATCGTTATAGTTATCGTCCGCTGGTGTGGACACTAATATAGTTATCGTTATAGTTATTATCCGCTGGTGTGAACACTAATATAGTTATCGTTATAGTTATCGTCCGCTGGTGTGGACGCGAATATAGTTATCGTTATAGTTATCGTCCGCTGGTGTGGACACTAATATAGTTATCGTTATAGTTATCGTCCGCTGGTGTGAACACTAATATAGTTATCGTTATAGTTATCGCCCGCTGGTGTGAATGGGCTTTAACTAACCCGACCCTGAATACTTGATTTGTGCTCCAGTGTGAGTGTTTGTGCTCTGACACGATTCTATCACGTACTTTCGCCAGCGAACGTCTCCCTCCCATTATCCTCCTCGCCGAACCCCGACTTTAAGGACAGCGGGTTTATTTATTTATTCATGCCTCTCTTCTGGTTTACTGGAGCTTCTGATGCCTCGACACAGATTTGCACTTTCCTCTGGCGTGCGTTCATGTGCCGCCCGCAAGAGAGACTCACGAGTGTTTCCCTGACGGCTGTCAGATTCGCTCACGTCCCGAATCTCCCACCAGAGAGTTCAGGATCCCAGAGTCCTTAAAAACCCAGCGAAAACACGCCAGAGAGGAAATCTGTGCACGGCCTCAAACACTTCTCACCTAAACTATCCCAAGAACAAATGATCTCGGGTCTCATTTATAAAACTGTGTGTAGGATCCTCACTAAAAGTCGACATACGCCTGAAAGCCAAAAATGGCGTACGGCAAAAAATATTCAGACTTATAAAAGCGTGTGTACGCCAGAACCTGCGCATAATCCCCTTTATAATCCCAGTCAGCGGAAGATTGTGAACATGCGTCTCCTCCCCGAAATAACCATATATGAGCTTACAACGCCTCCTTTTACTATGCATATCCTCATCTGCATATCATTTACATATGCATATTCATCTACGAGATACAACGTTTAACGGTACAAGACATTAGGAAAATATGAGATGCGGATGTGCGTCACATTACATTGATAAAAATAAAATAATTTAGTAGCCGATCCTCGCCTTGTGTTTGAATGAATAAATCAAATAGTATAAAATACATTTCAGAGTTTTTCTCAATCTTTTCCTCCGGCCAAATAGTATTTTTAATTGCTTTATATTTTTAATGGAAACAGAAAGGCCTTATTGTTCATTATTTGCGTGTAAATATTTTCTGCTATTATCATGCGCTGAGCAAACATTAAAACACAGCGTGCCTCAAAGTGTTCAACAGCAGCGCATCCACTACTAATATCTCTATTCATTAGAATATAAAAAATCTTGTTGTAATGATCAAGTAATTTAAGTGCTTAACTCCATTAATAAGAATGGCATATTTAATCTAAATATGTATATTAAATAGTTTAAATCATTCTTTTATGTATTTAAACTGTTATTGTGAACATCACTGTATGTATGATTAGGACTCATAATGAAGATTTAAAGTGGTTTTCCTTCATCAGTTCCTCAGATCTCCATCGGTGTCGCCAAACTGTTCGTACGCATGGATCAGAGTAACTTACAGATGCACTGTCAAGTTTGTCTCTATAAATCAGAACTTATGCGTGTGAAGTGGCGTACGACTCGTTTGTGCGACGCAGTGGTAATAAACGAGGCCCTTGAGCTGCTATTTACATTTAAAGGGGTGGTTGATGATGATTTGACTTCTCTAACTTTAGTTAGTGTGTAATGTTGCTGTTTGATCATAAACAACATCTGCAAAGTTACAACGCTCAACGTTCACAGCAAAGGGAGATATTTGCTTTTACAGAAATCGCTTTTTAAGGACTACAACACACGGCTGGTAGAGACTACACCACATTCCTCCCGGGTTAGTGACATCACCAACCCTAGAATTTACATAAACCCCGCCCCCTAAACACGATTTATAGATTATCATGACAGAATATGCTAATCAATGACTAGAAGATAGATAACTACACATCAGCAGCAGCTCATTTGCATTTAAAGGGACACACACAAAAGCGGCGTGTTTTTGCTCACTCTCAAAAATGACAATTTTAACATGCTATAAAATATCTGTGGGGTATTTTGAGCTAAAACTTCACACACACACACACACTCTGGAGACATCAGAGACTTATTTTACATCTTGTGTAAAGGGCATTACACCACCCCTTTAATCTTTGTCCTAAAAGTCCTTTGAATAAATCAAGAATAAAATTGGTGGTTGCACACATTCTCAACTTTAACACTAGGACTAGTGATAATGAGTGAGTTAATTAATTCTTCTCATTAATTAAATGCATATTTATGTCTTCACAGCTCTGGAATCTGATTGAATGCTGGACACGAGCGTCTAACGAGGGTCGACCCCAGCCAGCCAATCAGCTCTCGTGCTCAGCTGACAAGCGCAGCTGCTTGACCAATCACAGCAGAGATGTGCCAGAGGTGGGCGGGGCTTGAGTGCTGGAGTGGCAGTGTTCAGTGTCGAACGCTCAGAGAGAGAGAGAGAGAGAGGAGAGACAGCGCTCCGTTCGTCCGATACTCCTGCGCGTCTCTCTCACTGCAGCTCTGTATGCGAGTGTGTGTGTGTGTGTGTGTGTGAGCATATATGTGTGTGTGTTCATGTATGCCGGCAGCAGCTGCATTGCTCCTTCATCCTCTTCATCTTCATCTTGCGTTCGGAGTGAATTCACAGCATTGGCGCACAATCCTGCTCATCTGTTGCCTTGGTGATGGGCTGTCGACTGTCAGGGCCGTGGATGGGCGACGGGATGGGGGTGAGTCCAGTGTGTGTGTGTGTGTGTGTGTGTAAATGTTCACGATTGTGTGCTGATGGTGATTAGGAGTGACAATGATGCTGGTTCAAACACACACACATACACACACACATGTGCCGTCTCTCTCTCATGACTCATGCAGTGATGCGTGTCGGTATGAAGATGCAGCATGATTTTCGTCATGTGTGTGTGTGTGTGTGTGTGGTACGAATCCGGTCAGCTGTGGTGCTGAGTGAGGAATATGTTCACACAGCTGCGCTTCAGTCAACCTATAGCAGTGGTAAACCGAATCAGGCTAACTAGAGCGTACGCTAAAACGTCTGAGCGCGCGAGATCCTGACTGAAATTAATTGCGTTTTTCTGTTGATTTGTTTGTCGTTCAGGTTCACGGTCAGGATTTGACGCACCTGCAGAAGCGAGAGGCCTTCCGTATCCTGGCCAGCTACGAGCAGCCAATCACGCTCCAGATCGAGGGGAGGGGGCGGAGCCTGCAGTATAACCGAACGACGGATTGCAGCACGCAAACGGAGCGACCGTGGGATCCTCTCCGCCCGCACTCGTGTTCCCTGCCTCGTCTGCCTCCCTCGGACAGGTACGACACACCTGTAGCTCACCGGCGCCACCTGCAGGACAGACACAGACATGCAGACGCTCACACACAACGCAATCTCGTGCTGAAATTGGCCTATGTACCATGCTAGTTTATGAACATTGCGTTTATAAGAACAAAATAGTTGCGTTCAATTAAATTATTGAAGTGACGAGTGTGTCTTGTGCAGTGCTGGGCGGTATACCGGTGTTTATTTTTGTTATGATATGAATTTTTAATATTCCGCAGTACCGGTGTGTTGCTTTAACAGCGCTGGGAACGCGGCGCGACGCTGTGTGAGAGGGTCTTTCACTGTTCACTGGTGATGCTCAGATGTGTGTTACTGTGACGGTGAAGATGGAGAGGTTAAACTATAACTGATAGCTGTCAAATTATATCGTTTCCCACACATTGGTTCACAATATCAACACTGCCTTTTCGAAAATCTATTTGCGGTTGGCATTGACATGAATAAACATGAGCACTGCACGTTTCACAGTCGAAACGCGGCGCGGGTGTTTTTATATGAATGTATCTTTGAAGTGAACGACTGTCTTCGGTGTTATTTTCATTTAATCTTTCTTTATCTTTCCCGATAAACCAGCGTTTATGAGCGATGCTGGTTTGTGTTCATCCGTTACCGCGGAAACCGCTTTGTGTTCAGCCATTACCGTGGAAACCGTTTTGTGTTCAGCCATTACCGTGGAAGCCACTTTGTGTTCAGCCGTTACCGTGGAAACCACTTTGTGTTCAGCCGTTACCGTGGAAACCGCTGTTTCGGTCGCTCCTACAGCGCCTCCTGCTGGACCTCTTTATAAACACTGCAAACCTGTGTTAATACTAGTATGTTTTTTTCTACAATATTCACTCATGACAGTAAAATAGGGCGTTCGAAGTCAATCTACTGCAGTATTTCCTCTCTCACTCAGTAGAACATGTGGTTAACACCCAGTCATGCTTGGAAAATAAAATACCGTCATATACCGTGAAACCGGTGTAATTTTGAAAAAATACCGTGATATGGATTTTTGGTCATTCCGCCCAGCACTAGTCTTGTGTGAACGACTTTCTTTTTATGGTGCTTGCATGCTTATTTTTAACATTGGAGCAACCATTTTTAACTTGAATGGCCATGACTTCTAGTGTTACTTTTAGCTGTACGAAAACAGCTTGATATTGCACTAGTATTTCTTATCATTATAATTCGTTAAACTGCACTTTTTCTTCAAGTTATGTACCTATCCACCTTATTTTGTGGGAGTGTTCTTTAGATTACTAAAGTCCCCCTGCCTGTAGTCAATAATTGTATCCCTATAACTCATATCTGATCTCCAAAATGACATATTTAAACGTTTTTTCTTTGAAAAAAATGTGTCATGCCTTTAAATATCTTGACTGTAACTCGACACCCTTGCCTCATTTAGTATGCGCGGTTCTATGAATATGCAGATGAGCCCCGCCTCCACTCACTCACTCAGCTCAGAGATCCACTGGTTGACGATCACACGTTGATCTGATTGGTTACAAGGTAGTTTGTGACGTCAGAAACACCAGCGATTTCAAAGTGTGTTTTTGAGACTGTCTTTGGTTCACTGCAGTTTTAAGGAGGAAATACTCAGCAATGGTGTCGACTTATGAATTTACACATGGTTTGTCTTAAAACAGATTAAAAACACCACATAGACACATAAACAACATTAAAAGCTGGACTTTAAAATGTTCTTTACACTAAGAAAATGGTTTTATGAACTGAACAGAACCAAAAATGGTTCTTCTACGGCAAAAACCTCCTTTATTTAAAGAGTGTAACTAGAAGAATAACAAAGTGCAGTAAACGGTAAAACTATTTGTGCTACATACCAGTGTGTTTATGATTACGATAATATATTATAATAATATGAATATGAATAGTTTGCAGTAACAGACTGTTTTTGTTCAGCTTAAATAACTGGAAGCCAACGATAACGAAAGCTTTACTGATGTCGACACACACTCTTACGTTAACAATACTAACGTAAGAAATTGGAAGTCTCGCACATTCAGAGAAAATAGCTTACTTTGTGTTACAACACTGTTTGACCTTAGTGATTTCAATGGCCATGTTGTGTTTGTTAGGACAGGACTTTTTAAAGTATTCTGTCATGTGACCAAAAGTAGCTAATTTTAATTATGCCTGAGAAGCACTGACCAATGAGAATGTCCCTCTATGCATCTCATAACACACATGTTCCCATCCGTCACGCTCCGTCAGAGCCTTCTCTAGCATGTAAGCTGCCTCAAGGCACAGTCATGCTAGGGTTTGCATCCATGCGCATGTAAACGAGGGGGAATGTGCATGCGAGCATATTTTATCCTTTGCCACATTCTGAAGTTTCATCATGTGCGGTGAACGCTCACCTCTCGAGTTCATATAGCGAAAAGACGTTTGATCAATTGAAAGCATTTCCAGTCTAGAAGGATAAACATCAAGCAGTGGCTCCGGACTACAAACATGCGAGCAATTAGCTCAAAAAAATTAAACCTTTAATGAAAGCCAAATTAAATTTTAGTTTCCAAATTCGACAATTGAGAAGAAAGACTGAGCGCGTAACTTCTTTAGCTTAGAAGCCAAAGTTGTGTGTTGTCATTAAGGGACATTTTAGTATTTTGAGTATTGAAATAAGTTTCAGTTTGATGCTGGAACTGAATATGTCCCATATAATTATTAAAAAAAATTGTAAGAACGTTTCTTACTGTTTGAAGAAGTTACATGTGTTGATTATTGTTCTAAACATGTAATCCACTTTTCTGTTTACTCCCAAAGAAAGTTTCCCTTCAGACTCTCAGTGCTGCTAAACCATAAGTAATACTATTTTTGTAAAAATACTTAAATGTTTTGAATATTTATCTTTAATTACACATTGTTAAATGAACAAACAGTCAGCAAATAGATTAATATAAATCTTACTAATCTGAAGTTAGTCCAAGTAACGGTTTCAGTTCTTTTCAAACGAAAAATGCGCGCTTTTCTGCGATGGGCGTCGGTTGCGAACTCCGTAACGGCTCTGATCGATTGTTTCGTGAATCTTTTTGACTGACTTATTCAAAAGAACTGGTTCACAAGAGTCCTGAATCACGATTCATAACGAGTTCGGTGTTGTTTCATGAATCTTTCTGACCAAAAGAACTTGTTCACAAGAGTCCTGAATCACGATTCATAACGAGTTCGGTGTTGTTTCGTGAATCTTTTTGACCAAAAGAACTGGTTCGAGTCATTTGCACGCGAATCGGACATAACCTCTTGTCCTAAGGCAAATGAGAATAAGTTTTCCTAATTTTCAAAATGTATTAGATTTCCTAATTATTGTTGTAATATTGAATCTCTACCTCGCACATTTAGTAGCGTTTAATAGGAAAAACATTATTACTATAATTATAAACCACCCAAAACTGTTAATTATAGACTACCCATTACTGTTAATATTACTATTTATGTAATATCCATAGTTCATATAACCATCATACTCTTTGTAGGCGTCTTTATGCTGCTGTTGGTCTTTATATCAGAATGAGGTCAGATCTTTATAAACACAATAACAGCATCTTATGTGAAGGGGGCGTGGCTTGTGTTATCAGCCTTTAATATATATTTAAGTGTAATATATGAGTGTTTTGTTGTTGTCTTCTCAGGATGTACTACAATCACATGACCCTGCCCGTGAACCGTAGAGAGGGAAGCAGGTACGAGTATCTGCCAAACACGCCCAGAGACCTGGAGCACAGGCAACGCCTAGCCTACAACGTGAGTTATTAACATGATCACATTATGATGATTATTAGCTGTTAATATTCATGAGGAGATGCATAGTTATTGATTTACCCTTTATGAGGAGAAAAACGGTGTGTGACCACCGGTGTCTGATATGTGCCACATAAAGGCCATGCAAACAATAATTTAGGTTGAATATCAAGTATTTCTCGTTCCGCAATGGCTTAAATGAGTGTTTAAAAGGGGTTGTTTCATGCTTCTTGTGTGTGTGTGTGTGTGTGTGTGTGTGTGTGTGTGTTTGAGTGAGTATGTGTGTGTGTGTGTGTGTGAGTGAGTGTGTGTGTGTGTGTGTGTGTGTGTGTGTTTGAGTGAGTGAGTGAGTGAGTGTGTGTGTGTGTGTGTGTGTGTGTTTGAGTGAGTGTGTGAGTGTGTTTGAGTGAGTGTGTGAGTGTGTATGCGTGTTTGAGTGAGTGAGTGAGTGAGTGTGTGTATGCATGAGTGATTGTGTGTGTGTGTGTGTGTGTGTGTGTGTTTGAGTGAGTGTGTGTGTGTGTGTGTGTGTGTGTGTGTTTGAGTGAGTGTGTGTGTGTGTGTGTGTGAGTAAGTGTGTGAGTGAGTGTGTGTGTTTGAGTGAGTATGTGTGTGTGTGGGTGGGTGTGTGTGTGTGTGTGTGTTTGAGTGAGTGAGTATGTGTGTGAGTGTGTATGCGTGTTTGAGTGAGTGAGTGAATGCGTGAGTGATTGTGTTTGTGTGTGAGTGACTGTGTGAGTGTGTGTGTGAGAGTGAGTGTGAATGTGTGAGTTTGAGTGAGTATGTGTGTGAGTATGTGTGTGAGTGACTGTGTGAGTATGTGTGTGTGAGAGTGAGTGTGTATGTGTGTGAGTGTGTGTGAGAGTGAGTGTGTATGTGTGTGAGTGAGTGTGTGTGTGTGAGTGAGTGAGTGTGTGTGTATGTGTGTGTGTTTGAGTGAGTGAGTGAGTGTGTGTGTATGTATGTGTGTTTGAGTGAGTGAGTGTGTGTATGCATGAGTGATTGTGTGTGTGTGTGTGTGTTTGAGTGAGTGAGTGTGTGTGTGTGTGAGTATGTGTGTGAGTGAGTGTGTGTGTTTGAGTGAGTATGTGTGTGAGTGTGTGTGTGTTTGAGTGAGTGAGTGAGTGTGTGTGTTTGAGTGAGTGAGTGAGTGTGTGTGTTTGAGTGAGTGAGTGAGTGTGTATGCGTGAGTGATTGTGTTTGTGTGTGTGTGTGTTTGAGTTAGTGAGTATGTGTGTGTGAGTGTCTGTGTGCGTGTGTGTATGCGAGTGAGTGCGTGAGAGTGTGTGAGTATGTGTGTGAGTGAGTGTGTGTATGAGTGTGAGAGTGTGTGTGAGTGAGACTAAGTGTGTGTGTGCTGTTCTCCAAACAAACGCGTTTTTCAAAATGGAGCTGCTCTCTTATGCACTGGAATTATTCATGCATTTAGCTACGCCTGGGAATACACACACACACACACACACACACACACACACACACACACACGTGTGATGGCAGGAGGAAACAGCCCTTAATAAAGAAACTGAAGGAGAGACAGACAGACGTTTACTGTTCAGTGGTGTAAAATAATCACTCTTCCACATCACAGCCTCATTATGCTAATAATCCATCGGGAAGCTTCGGAAATGCTGGGATGTTCTTCTCACACAGTGACCGTAACAATCCAGTATGAACTTATCTCTGGACTGGTTTAATGGTTTCAGGAGCAGGAGTTCTCCAGTGGCGTTTCTCAGGGACAGAACTGTCTGATCGGCTGCTGCAAAACCAACTTCGAGGAGCCCAGAAGTTTCCAGAGTCAGGTGAGAGTCACATGACCAGGACTGAGGGAACAACTGACGAAAACGCTGAATTATTGAGTATTCAATGTGGGGTTGTGAATATAGTCAAAAAGTGTGACTGAGTGAATCTAGAACCGCAGCGGCGTGTTGTTGTTGTTCTGGTTCTCGTGTGATTCTCTTCATCCGTCACGGCCCGAGAGGCGAGGAGTCACATGTTATGTAAGTTATGTGTTACCAGGCAACAAGCGATCATAAATATGGTGAAGATTCTGAGCCACCGGAGCGACTCTTGAGCCGTTCAGTCAATGGAATTCATGTAGAATTTAAAGGAGTAGTTCACTTCAGAATTAAAATGTCCTGATAATTTACTCACCGCCACGTCATCCAAGATGTTCATGTCTTTCTTTCTTCAGTCGTAAAGAAATGAAGGTTTTTGACGAACACATTCCAGGGTTGTTCTCCATATAGTGACTTCAATGGGGTCCAACGGGTCGAAGGTCCAGATGTGAGTTTCAGTGCAGCTTCAAAGTCTCGACACGATCCAGCCGAGGAATAAGAGTCTCATCTAGACAAACCAGTGGACATTTTATAACAGAAATAAACATTTATATACTTTTAACCACAAATGCTCGTCTTGCACTAGCTGTGATGCGACACACATTACATAATCAGGTTGAAAGGTCAAGCGTGACATAGGGGGAAGTACCGACCTAGTGTTTACAAAGCCAACGTACAAAGACTAAGACAAACTTAGAACAACTTGTGTTCCAGTTCAGAAGTGTAGGGTCGGGCGAAAAACTCCATCTCATTTTCTCCTTCAACTTCAAAATCGTCCAACTTCGTTGTTTTACCTTTCAACGTGATTACGCAATGTGTGTCGCATCACAGCGAGTGCAAGACGAGCATTTGTGGTTTACAAGTTTATAAATGTTTATTTTGTTATTAAATGTCCGCTGGTTTGGCTAGATAAGACTCTTATTCCTCGACTGGGATCGTGTCGAGACTTTGAAGCTGCAATTTGGACCTTCGACCCGTTGGACCCCATTGAAGTCACTATATGGAGAAAAAACTATTAAAGCTATTATTTTCACTATCGATACTACTATTACCGATACCGATTATTAGCCGATACATCGGTGCATCTCTAGTAAAACCACTGTAACTCATCACCTCGAGTTGCTTATTGCTCTAATGTCTTAATATGTGTGTTTGTGCCAGACTGATGAGGATGACTACCTGATGGAGAAGCCCCTGGGTTACCTGCCTCTTCACCACGAGCTGGACAGTGGCCTCGGCTGGACTGACGGGAGTTTCCACCAGGGGGAGCTGTCGGGGGTGGAGACGGAGGAGGGGGTGGAGGAGTGCCACGCCCGCGGAGGAAGAGGAGGCTCGCCCTCGTCAGAGTCCTTCATCTCATCAGAACTCAGCGACTCTGGTTTCTACAGCGTCAGCACTGGCGAGTTCCTCCGCTTCCAGCGTCTTCTAGAGAAGCGCATGCGCCATTACAACGCCCGACTGCACCACCAGGGGGAGCCGTGTTCCCGCGAGCGGCGTGACAGCCAGATTAAACACCCGCTGGAAGCCATCCCGGAAACGTTGACGGTTCAACCTCAAAATGTCTGCGTGGGGTCGCGAGGATTGTCGCGGGTGTCGTCGGTGCAGTATCGCAAGGCGGAGCGGCCATCTTTGAACAGGCATAGCTCTAGCAGCGGCTCGCTGTTTAATCCTGCGGTGCACTCCACGTGTAGTACGCCGTCCGGCCAGCGGCGGGCGTTGCCACATCCGAGCTCTGTGGGAATGCTAAGGAGGAGCCGGACGCTTCATAACCGCCCTACGCCTATGGAGTACCGCAGACGCGCTAGTCACCCAGCCTCGCCTAATTATAGCAGCGCTACGCTGCATCCCTGCAGCCACGGAGCCGACCTTCCCACAAATCTCCCTGAGGAGCCAGACTTGCCAGTGGTTAGTCACCCCGCACTCCCTACGCGGACTGCACACGCTATGCATGCGATGAGCCATCCATCCCTGATCTCTCCCGCGGAGGAGCTCTGCTACATGCCTCCGAATCTCCATGAGCGCAGGATGCTAGCATCCACCGATCCCGTGATGGTGCAGCCACCTAGTCAGCAACGGTTCCACACGCTAAGCCACACGCCCAGTCAGGATGCTAACGACACCTGGCCGAAACCCGCTAACCGCGCGGGCTCGTGTGGAGGAGGTGGACTCTATAGCACCTTGGAGGGACACGTTCCAACCACGGCCGCTAGGAAAACGCCGAGTGGGAACTTGCGTGCAATGCGGAACCAGATGCTACGGGACAGAGCGTCCCGACTAGCGGATGAGCGTAGCGGCATGAGCACGGATGAGGAGAGTCATAGCGAGGTACGCATGGGTCGCTACTGGAGCCGGACCGAGCGACGCGAACATATGCTACAGAAACAGCAACAGCTGCAGGCTAGAGGTGGCATGGCTACAACTGGATTGGTGCACGGGGTCGTGGGAGGAGCCAACGTAGATAGTTATAATACAGTTCTCGAGATGAGCCAGAGGAAACTAAGTCGCCTGAGGAACCGGAAGCTACTGGACGACTGGACCACCGTAGAGGAACTCCTGACGCACGGATCGCGCCTGAGCGAAGACGCCCGGCAGCTGCCCATGTCGTTGCTAACCGTCACAACTGTATAGCGACACCCGCCGAGTGTGTGTGTTCAGATGTGCGTGTGTGTGTGATTGTGTGTGTTGGACCGCCCGCACTACACAAAGCTACCTCCTGAAATTGAGGTTTACTGTAGATACAGATGTTTCCAAAAAACACCGTAGTAAATTGATTTTTAAATGTCATATTTGGAGTATCTCGTTTTGCATTGTGTTGTAAAAAAGATGTTTTGTTAATATGGAGTGAAATCACTGCAGTTTTGATTCGACCGCATGAAGCAATACAACGACGCCAGACAAAACCGAATTTCATTTTGGTGCCAAGAAAAGTTTACGTTACGGATCAATTTAAGGTGGTGCTAACCGTGAGATTTCATTTACTTTCAGATTATTCGCAACTATAGCCTATAAACTACATCCGATTACGTCACTTTTGCACAAAATTGAAAATTCCCTCTCAGACCGTCTTCCGCTAGTCGAATTTGTGGTGTTAGCACAGCCCCACCTTTCAATCGTGATTCTGATTCCGTGGGAATAACATCGGATAATCTAACGGCAGGTCGTGAGTCAGATGATTGGGTGTTCAGGGTCATGCTGGAGATCAGGCAGCGGAAAACATGAGTGTGTGTGCGGGTTCTTGCACTATAACTGTAGTTCTGTAGAGTATTTTTAAAGCTATTTTTCTTGTCCTCTTCACAATTGATGTCACTAAAAGGAACAAAGAACTTTTATAAAGACTCAAACGAGAATTATAAGTGGTGTCAACAGCAGTACAGCAATTTGGTAACTGTTCGTTTTGTTCTTGTTCGGTGCAGAATTATATTTTCACCGCACCTTTCGGCAAACCAGGGGGTTTCAATTTTACAATGGGCATCATGAAACACGAGCAGAATGAATTTAGCACAAATTACGGTGACAGAAATACAACAATTGACATGCTTTTCTGAATGATTAAAGGTTATTCACACCAAAGACGATAACTAACGATAAAAAATTCTAATTTAAAATAATGCCCACAGAGGAATGTAATCACTCTTGTTAAACCACTTTTTCCAGCTAATGAATGATAAAAACATTAACAGCCAATCAGAATATATCGTGCTTTAAAGAGCTGGAGCATTTAATCCGGCTGATAAAACTTCAGTCCCCGCTTATAATAAACAGAACGTTGGTGTGGACAGTAATATCGTTATAGTTATCATTATCGTTTTTGGTGTGAACAGGCCTTTACACAAATTCGTCCTGCTCCCGTTCCTTGAGTGAGACCTAATTATTTTCCAAAGTAGAAGATGAAGTATTTTCAGAGTCACCTGTCATCGTGGGATGATTGCGGATCTTTGTTTTGAGCAGAAAATCAGGATCTTTCCCACCTGCACTATTTTTGGTGCATGAGCACTGGAGTGTTTACAATTTTTTCCTCACAACTGTGACTCTCTGCGACGCATCTCGCTCTCCCGCCCTTTCTGAGGTAAAATCACGTGACGTCCTTTTCACCGTGAGTCAAACGCTGTGAATAATGGATTTGAACGGATGAGACGTGCGCTATTAAAGGAACTCTGACTCTCTCTCTCTCGCATTGGGTTTTGCTCGTTTCCACTTTTAGAAACCATTTTCTTGGAATATGATGTACATGTGGTTGTAATAAAGATGAGATTTTAATTAGCTACATCAAGTGTTTTTTTGGTCCTTATTGAAGTTGGCGTTCATAGAAATCTGTCAACAAAACTCAATTTGCGCTCAGTGTTCCCACACACTTTGACCAACGAATTTCCCATTTCCATTCGTGGGAAATGATATTCCACTTGTTCAGGAATATCACATTTTATAGCGAGTGTACTCTCTGAATTTCTGTTTGAGTATTATGAAAGTGTAGAGGCCTACTGAAGTGAAGACGAACTTTTTGATATTTTCAGATAACTTGCATCATATGATTATAATATTTTCCATCGTTTTCCCCAAGACTATTTGACAAATATTATCTTAATTCATATTTATACCAATTTCGAAACAATAACCAAATGTAATATGATGTTTTTGCGTTTCCATGTGAATCTGAACAGTGATTACCAGTCAGGTGACGAAAAGGAGGATGATTCTTCACTGGTGAAGTTGAGTGTTTCTTGGATCTCTACTTTTCGCTCAGATTTTTAATCTGACTACTTCAAATGTTAAAGAATAAAACACAGAAACACAAAATGGAATCCAACAGTAGAAAAGCACAAAATGGAACCGAATAACAGAAAAATGTCTTTCTTGCTCCCTCTCTTTCATGCACGCACCACTGGCGCCACCTGCTGGATGGACGCTGTTAGTGCAGAAAAACAAAATGGAGGCGGTTGATTCACCTCATGATCTGTAGAAATGCGAACTAGGTTGATTTATGTTCTTCATTCCTCTGAAAACATGTATCAAAACACGATTATATATATATATATATATATATATATATATATATATATATATATATATATATATATATATATATATAAAACTATATGAACAAACAAAAACATAAAAACGAAAAAAATAACCAAAAAAAAGAAAAGAAATGATATTAAAAATAACGTAATTTTTTGCGAATGTTTAAAAGTATTTTGCGAATGTTAAAATAAACTAGATGAAAAAAAACCCCACATTTTAGATATTTACAAAAATATAAATTTTATATTAAAAAAATTGTAAATGTCAAAATAAACTTGATTAAACAATGTGAACAGACTAAAACTTTAAACTAAAACGAACAAAAATGCTAAATTTGGCAAAATGAATTTAAAATCTATCTTGTGAACGTTAAAATAAACTGAATTTAATGAACAAAAATTTCAAAACAAAAACATTTGCGAAATTCGAACAAGGTTGATTCATGTTCTTGATTCCTCTGAAAACATTTTTTATCAAAAAACATCATACACAGAAACCACAGTCTCAAAAAACAAACTGGTTTAATATGTATATAAAAAAAAACACGACCAGTCTAAGGATCTCACAGAAAAAAACAAAACAAATATATCCGACTGAGTATATGACCCAACTAGTGCTTAAACACAGAGACAGATCGATCTACTCTAAGTAAAAATACATGCTTCCCTCTTCTTATCACTCTCTAAGCGAGGAAACGCAGCAGACGGGCTTCAAACTGTGCCGTTGTTGAGCTGTAACATCCTTCTGTGATAACGCAACTCAATTCCAGTCCGTAGAGTTCATATAAAAGAGCGGCCTCATTCATCCACACAGACAGGGGGCGCCGGTGTCCAATCAGTCCAATCCCTGCACCTCATGCGGCTTGTACACCGACGAAACGAGATTTCCTGAAAGAACAGCATTCGTTTGGTTAAATTTAACATCTAAACATGTCAAATTAACACTTTTATCAATAAAAACGTATCGTTAAATCCTTCAGGTCAACGTAAAGGCCCGAAGAGCGAAGCGACAAAGCAATGCAAAACTGCACCAAAACTAAAGCTCATATTGATCCATTTATGGGGGAAATTTGCATATATTAAATAGCAAGCGAATCGTTCATGTGCTACAAGATACGAACAATATGAACATTAAAAAATGCTGAGTTAAAATAAAGCTGGAATAAAATATAAATATTAGATGAAAAACGTAGAAATGTTTCCTTAGCTACTAAGCGATTTTTTTTTTTTAGTTGAAAACTAAATAGAAAAACTAACAAATGACAAAAGCAAAAAAAACACTAAAATTAAATCTAATAAAAATAAAATAATACTATAATAGTATATAAATAATACTAAAATATCATTGCTGCATAATCCAATTCACAAACATATGACTCTTTTGAACTGATTCTTTCAAAACGACTCATGAATCACTGCAATGATCGTATTTAAATATTCGATTCGCTCGTCTCTTAAAGATTCACTTTCAAATCTGAATCATTCACAGTTAAAGATTCACATTCAGAGCAAATTTTCGTGGTGATAAAAACAGCGTTAAAAATAACAGAATAAATAAAATATTGTTTCATGGGAATGAATCGGGGAAATGATTCGCTCTGTCGCGGTGAAAATTCACGCTGAAGAGATTAAACAATATGAACAAACAAAAGCGATGTTAATATAAAAATGCGAATTTTAATATAAAATTTATATGGCGAATGTCAAAATAAACAGAATTAATTATATGCACAAACAAAAATGGACATTTAAATACACATTTAAAACGGTATGGTAATATTAAAAATAATGTGAAATTATAGGATGAAATACTACATGTATTTTGCGAAAAGCATTAAAACTATTATTACTAAAGTAAAATTTGGTAAAATTTCATGTTAAAAACAATTTTCCGTAGTAATATCAATATCAGTCTGGTTTTTGTTTAGCATCTAGTGTGGACGAATTATTAGGCGAGTTTTAGCACGTCACAGTGTTGCATCATGGGAATGACTGGGTCAAGTAGACCTGAAGCATTCGATCGCACACACATGCGTTATTGTGTAAACAGCACAGGGGTCAGAGCAGGAAGGACAGGAAGGCAAGCAGGAAGTAGATGCGGCCAATCACAGCTGAGCTCAAGCCGCGGGTCAAAGGTCGCAGCGGGGTCTTACCTGGCGTCCCCAGCCCCTCTGCTCTGTCCCGGCAGACTTTGGGTCTGAACGGAGAGTCTTTGTCTTTACCTTTAGATCCCTTGGGTCGCCCCGCCGCCTTCTTCTTCGACTTACTGTCGCCCTTCACGCCCAGTAAGGGATGAACCTCTGAGAGAAACACAAAGGTCAGAGGTCAGAGGCGTGGACTGATGGAGAGCAGAAGCAGAGGATCCGAGTGTTAACCACATGTTCTACTGAGTGAGAGAGGAAATACTGCAGTAGACTGACTTCGAACGCCCTATTTTACTGTCATGAGTGAATATTGTAGAAAATTACACACTAGCATTTAACACAGGTTTGCAGTGTTTATAAAGAGGTCCAGCAGGAGGCGCTGTAGGAGCGACCGAAACAGCGGTTTCCACGGTAACGGACGAACACAAAGCGGTTTCCACGGTAACGGCTGTACACAAAGCAGTTTCCACAGTAACAACTGAACACAAAGCGGTTTCCGCGGTAACGGATGAACACAAACCAGCAACGCTCATAAACGCTGCTTTATCAGGAAAGATTAAGAAAGAATAATTGAAAATAACACTGAAACTTTTCTAAAAACAGTCGTTCCCTTCAAAGATACATTCATATAAAAACACCCGCGCCGCGTTTCGACTGTGAAACCTGCAGTGCTCATGTTTATTCAGCGATGTCAATGCCTTTTGGAAAATCTATTTGTGGCGGCAGTGTTGATATTGTGAACTAATTGTGTGGGAAACACTGTAATATAATTTGACAGCTATCAGTTATAGTTTAACCTCTCCATCTTCACCGTCACAGTAACACACACATCTGAGCATCACCAGAGAACAGTGAAAGACCCTCTCACACAGTGTCGCGCCGCGTTCCCAACGCTGTTAAAGGGGTCATCGGATGCTAAATGCACTTCTATATGGTGTTTGCAATATAAATGTGTCTTTGCAGTGTGTGGACAACCACCATACAATGAAAAAAATCAATTCAAAAAGCCTCAACACTCTCAATAATCAAGCCGTTTGGATTTTCTGAGCATCTTGCTCCGCCCACGACCGCTGACGCACTGTCCCGTATTAGCATATTTCCCATATTAGCATATTTCCTGTATTAGCATATTTCCACCCTCAGCCATTTGTATACTGTCCGCCAAGGCATCACTTTAGTGTCTTGTGTCGATGGTATGGCAGTTGCTCATTATCATTTAAAGAGACATGCACCTCATTATCATTTAAAGAGACATGCACCTCATTATCATTTAAAGAGACATGCACCTCATTATCACTTAAAGAGACATGCACCTCATTATCATTTAAAGAAACATGCACCTCATTATCACTTAAAGAGACATGCACCTCATTATCATTTAAAGAGACATGCACCTCATTATCACTTAAAGAGACATGCACCTCATTATCACTTAAAGAGACATGCACCTCATTATCATTTAAAGAGACATGCACCTCATTATCACTTAAAGAGACATGCACCTCATTATCACTTAAAGAAACATGCACCTCATTATCACTTAAAGAGACATGCACCTCATTATCACTTAAAGAGACATGCACCTCATTATCATTTAAAGAGACATGCACCTCATTATCACTTAAAGAGACATGCACCTCATTATCACTTAAAGAGACATGCACCTCTTTATCACTTAAAGAGACATGCACCTCATTATCATTTAAAGAGACATGCACCGAAACGGGTCGCTGTGGACAGAGCTGTTTTTGAGGAGGTAAAAAGTGTGTTGTTTTACACAACCATTGAGGAATTTAACCAAAGTATGTTACAAACTTTACATGAGCACCCTAAAGACTCATACCAACTTGGAAAACGGGCATCCGATGACCCTTTTAAAGCGACACACACAGGTATTGCGGTATACAAAAATTCATATCATAACAAAAATAAACACTGGTATTCGGTATGAACAGGAATAGCTTGCAGCACTAGCGCTCACCGTCGCTCGGGACGCCCTGCAGCTCGATGGTGGTGGTGCGGATCTTCTTCTTGGGCGGCGCTCCGTCCGCCGACGGCTGCCGCTGTTTCTTGTCCGTGGGGCCGCTGTGCGCGGAGCCGTCATCGGGCGTAGCGGTCTGACCCGCGGCTTCGGGAGGAGGGCCGAACGGGTTCTCCTCGGGGTCCTCGACCTCCGGAGCGATGGGCAGATACAGCAGCGCTTTATAGTCCTCCAGCTCCTCGTCACTGCAAACACCAGTCGCCGTTAAACGCCGCTAGCGAGGCTAACCGCTAACTCATGAAGCGGACATTACATTTCACTGCGAGAAATAGTCGGTCAAAGACTGTATTACAAGTTAAGTTCAGCAAATTACATTTCAAATTTACTTTTTCAAACTTAAACATTATGAACAAACAAAAAAAACATTTGTAACTATGATAATATTAAAAATAATGTGAAGTTTAGCGAATTACACTTTAAAAATATTTTGTGAATGTCAAAATAAACTATTAAAAATGATCAAACAAAAACATCAAAACTAAAAACAAATTTACAAAAAAGTCAAATTATGATAAAATTAAAAATAACTTAAATTTTTGCGAATTATGTTTAAAAGTATTTTGCGAATGTTCAAATAAACTAGATTAAAAAAACACATTTGAGATGATATTTAAAAAATAAAAATGTTATATTTAAAAAAATGTGAATGTTAAAATAAAGTAGAAGTAAAAAAAAAAAACATTTTAAACTGTGATGATATTAAAAATAATGTAAATTTTTGCAAATTATATTTTAAAAAGTATTTTTTTTAAGTACAAAACATTAATAAAAACATAATTAAAAAACATTAGTAACTATAATATTTAAAATAAAGCTAAAGTTATCTAATAACATTTAAAATTTATATTGTGTATTCCAAACAGTGAATTAAGGGAATATGAACAAACACACACACATTAAAATCTAGAGAGCAAACAACAGAACTACAGTGAACATCGTCCCTGGAGTGTTTAACATCATTAACTAGTGTCGAGTGTGTTTCCTGTCCTCACAGGAAATGACACGTCAGAACTCATGTGATGTTTAATAGAGACAGAGCGCATTTAGGCCACTAAGACACTGTTTTGTGTTGTTATAAGTCATAAATGACGAGGAGGCAGCTTCACACAGTACAGAGTCAGTGGAGACGGTGGGCGTGGCTTCAGATTCTGACGCGTGTCGCTCTGTCTCTATATACAGCAGTGAGGGGCGGGGTTTAGACTCGCTGTGGGCGGAGCTTGATACAGAAGGCAACAGTTGTGTCGGATTACTTCAGATCTACTGTTCAGGGCATTAGTGAGTGTGTCTGACCTGCTGCAGAAAGCCTGGATCGGGTCGACCGACGTGACGTCCACCTCCTCATCCTCTGCGGCGTCGGCTCCTGACACACACACACACACACACACACACACACACACACACACACAGTCAGTGTCATCTCTGAATCAACATGCAGCAATGCTTCATTTTTCTAAATGTCATAATCATTTGTTAACACACAAGTATTCATTACTTCAGTGAGCTCATTGTTTCTGCATTAAAATATTACATTGTTTAAATTAAAAGATTTTTAGCTAACTGTGATTTTGTATATGTACATTTCTGAAATACATAACTCAGACATTTCCTCTGATAACAGATCGCTGTAAACTGTAATGTGGACTCATGCACTTTCTGTAAAGCTGCTGTGAAATGATGTGTATTGTGAAAATAAATTAATTTAATTGAATCTTCATCAGTGTGTGTGTGTGTGTGTGTGTGTGTTTGTGTGTGTGTGTTTACCTGTCTGTTCCGGTTCACTCTTGTCCTCGTCCTCGATGTCAAACTCAGACTCTCTCTCCTCATACTCCACGTTCTCGTCCAGCTCTTTAAAGTCCGGTGCAAACGCGCTCCAGTTCTCCTGCACACACACACACACACACACACACACACACACACACACACACACACACACAGTCAGCTTCCTACCGTCAACATAGGCCGCACCCTAACAAGTGTGCGAGTTTAGATCGTTCGTTTACTAGTAGTCAGCTGATACATCACCTGATTCTGAACATTTTTTTATTATCGGTAGCAGCCGATACATTTTTTCTGTTTTCGGAAGCAGGACTTTTATTTTGACGCACAGGAGCTCTCCGTCTTCAGGAGTTTATGGTCTTTGTTTAACTATTCTGTCTAAATGAATCCTGTGCATTTGCACAGAGGCGCTGTCAAAATAAAAGTCCTGGAACTGTCATAATTTCTAATTTAGTAAATAAGTAAAAATAAATATAAATGTAATTGCAGCAATTGTTAGGCGTGTGTTATTTACCATATTTAAATTAAATGCCATGATTTCACATATAAAAACAAAAATATTTACAACTCTAAGGTAATATTAAAAACAATGCAAAATTTTCCTAATTATATACAGTATTTAAAATGTATTTTGCGAACATTAAAATAAACTGGATTAATCAATGTGAAAAAAAAAGCCAAAATTAAAGAAAAAAACATTTGATAATACTAAAAATAATGCGACATTTAGCAAATTATATTTAACATTTATTTTGCGGATGTCAAAATAAACAGGATTAATCAATATGAATAAATAAAAATGCCCAAAAAAAACAAACAAAAAAAACATTTCAAACTGTTTGATAATATTAAAAATAATGTAAAATTGAGCTATTATATATACTTTTTTTTTTTAGCGAATGTCAAAATAAACAGGATTAATCAATATGAACAAAGAAAAATGTCAAAACTAACAAAAAAACGAACAGTAAAAACACATTTGAAACTGTATAATAAAAATAATGCAGAATTGATCAGTCATGTTTGGCCAGACGTGAAGAGCGGAGAGCTCTGGGTCAGAGTGATTCCTCACCACTTGGTTCTGAGCCCATATGGAGACCACACCGCTGGAGATGGAGGCGATGATGGGCCGCACGGGGTGCCACTGTAAACACACACACACACACACACACACACACACACACACACACACAGTGTTCAGTGTCGTCCCACACTAGGGGCTTTGATTGATAGTGATTCTCAAATATTAGCATGTGTTTCAGTAGGGGCTTTCGCACCGGGTAGTTATAGGAACTCGCCACCAGGGTGATTCCCCGAGAACTAATGGTTCGCTTAGGAACGTTTTCCTGGTTGCGTTGTTACTCTGACAGTAATGAAGAGTTATTAGCGTATGTCGTGTGTTTGATGTCCAGTGTTGCTGAGCTAAAACACATAATCATGTTTCTCTTGATCTCCTCAAAGTTGCGTTGGATTTTCTCCTCAGCGTAAAGATTAAGAGCTTCATCTATCACTGTTTTCCGTGTTCGTAGAGTTAGTTTCTGGAGTAAATACATAGGCTATAATCTGTGTGTTTAAATGGCGGGTTCTGGTGTTCCGCGTGCGTTCGGCCAATCAGCGAACACTACCGTCACTGTAGTTCCTATAGCGCTGGTTTAGACCGACTCTGGAGTAGGAGTAAATTAGTTCCCCCAAAAGGAGTTCCTAGAACTGAAATCATTCCTAGTTCCTGCGGTGCGAACACGCCAAAATCCGGGAACTTCCTTTTGAGTTCTGCATGAACTCCTCATAGGCCACGA
>CM040807.1:36212595-36215095 GCA_022829025.1 Squalius cephalus | reverse complement strand
AACTTTTATTAATACAAATAAATATTTAGCCATTATTGATTATAGTAATATTATTATTTAATGTTGTTTTATTATTAGTCTCATATGATATTGAATGTACCTTCATGTGCATTTGCACAGAGGCGCTGTCAAAATAAAAGTTCAGACGCTGTCAAAATAAAAGTTCAGACGCTGTCAAAATAAAAGTAAAATTTGAAATTTGAAAATAAAATTTGAAATTAGAATCAAATACTTCAAATACATTTTTTTTGAGTAGGCGGGGTTTATGAGCTATACTGGGACCAGCCACTGGGGGGCGATCGAGACACTTCAGCTTCACTTTTCAGGACTTTTCTCACACAGGAAGTCAGGGAGGCAGGAGGGGAAGTGATGTCACACAGGAAGTCAGGGGTGCGGGGCAGGAAGTGATGTCACTCACATGTCTCTGGGGTGGTACTGCAGCTTGAGGATGGGCGACGGGAAGCGGAAGCGCTGGTCACAGTCTCCCGTCAGGACGTCCCACTGGGACACGATGTTATCAGTGGAGGCGCTGACCAGCTTATGTCCGTCTCTGCTCCAGCTGAAGCACACAGAGAGAGAGTGAGTGTGTGTGAGTGTGTGTGTGTGTGTGTGTGTGTGTGTGTGTGGGTGTGTGGGTGTGGGTGGGTGGGTGTGTGTGTGTGTGTGTGTGTGTGTGTGTGTGTGTGTGTGTACTTGAATGAGCAGACGGGGTGTGTGTGTGTGTGTGTGTGTGTGTGTGTGTACCTGAGTGAGCAGACGGGGTGTATGTGTGTGTGTGTGTGTGTGTGTGTGTGTGTGTGTGTGTGTGTGTACCTGAGTGAGCAGACGGGGTGTATGTGTGTGTGTGTGTGTGTGTGTGTGTGTACCTGAGTGAGCAGACGGGGTGTATGTGTGTGTGTGTGTGTGTACCTGAGTGAGCAGACGGGGTGTATGTGTGTGTGTGTGTGTGTGTGTACCTGAGTGAGCAGACGGGGTGTATGTGTGCGCTGATGATTTTGGCGATTCCTCGAGTCAGAAAGTCCCAGATGACGATGCGTCCGTCGTTGCAGCCGACGGCGAGGAGAGTTCCCCAGCGGTTAAACGTGCAGGTCAGAGCCATGCTGATGCAGTCCAGGGTGCCATCGGCCTCCTGCGCGCGCGCGCACACACACACACACACACACACGTAAGATATACATATACAGCAGTCTTCATCAAACTAGAGGACAGAAACACAGGTGAACCACACACACACACACACACACTCACTCTCTCTCTCTCTCTCTCACACACACTTTCACTCACACACACTCTCTCTCTCTCTCTCTCTCTCTCTCTCTCTCTCACACACACACACACACACACACTCTTTCACTCACACACTCTCACTCTCACACACACACTCTTTCACTCACACACGTAAGATATTATATATATATAGTTGCTGTACCTCTGGATAATTCTGCCCGAACGACTCTGTAAAATAGAAAACAACATTATTTTACATCAACATTCCCAGTAAATTATATAATAATAATACACTACTGAATGTTTATTAATCTGACAGTTCATTTCAGAGCAGAACGGAAAGGCGCATATAATAACACACATAATTACATGAGTCCCGAAAGAGCAAGAGTCATATTAAATATTTGAGTTACAATAAAAAATCGATACGTTGCTTAATAGTTTCCATTGAATGTTTATAAACATTAAAAGACGGCTAGCAGTGAGTTAGCGCTGAGCTAACAGCCGCAGAAACAGCAGATCTCACCGAGCAGCTCCAGGTTCATCTCTGCTGCGACACGAGCACAAGCTCGGTGATCAGCGAGCACAGAAATTAAAATATGAACGAAAAATCTGCAGAAACTGAAAATATTACAGCATTCCCGATGAGCGACTGGCGCGGAGATGCGAGGAAGGACCCCAAAACAAAGCGCCCCGCGGAGCGCCTGAACAAAAATACCAGAAAATCAAGAAATAATTGTTTTGAGTTCAAACCTAACCGCTAACAGCGCCACACTTTCCAGATAGATAGTCTTATTTAATAGATTAATACGCCACTTTGTCATTAAATCTAAAAAATTTGATTATGACAGTATACAACTAATTGATTAATTTGATTAATTTTAAAGTACCGAAAAATACAAAACAACAACGTCAACCTAACAGTGAATACACTTTATTTGTCACAAAACCGCACTCACTACAACGCAACATAGTGTTTCCCCTCAGTTTTTTTTAAACAGTTAACTTTTCAAAAGTTTAAAAAAATAATATATTATAATTGAATATGTATCAACATATGAAGAAATTTTATTTTATGTATAATGTAAATTTACATCGTAAATAAGATTGCTATGATAAAAAAACTGAGAATCTCAAGAGTTTTCCATTAGAAGGCAACAGTTTCCTGCTGTTCAACAGTATTTTCCAGTGGTGTCCTGAAACCGCGCGTTCAGATCCAAAATGGCGCCCTATGCAGTCGCGCCCGTGATAATCCGGGATTCTGAGGACGCGA
>CM040807.1:36200095-36205095 GCA_022829025.1 Squalius cephalus | reverse complement strand
GATTCAGTTCAGATTCACACTCAGAAGAGCTGATTCAGTTCAGATTCACACTCAGAAGAGCTGATTCAGTTCAGATTCACACTCAGAAGAGCTGATTCAGTTCAGATTCACACTCAGAAGAGCTGATTCAGATCAGATTCACACTCAGAAGAGCTGATTCAGTTCAGATTCACACTCAGAAGAGCTGATTCAGTTCAGATTCACACTCAGAAGAGCTGATTCAGATCAGATTCACACTCAGAGGAGCTGATTCAGATCAGATTCACACTCAGAGGAGCTGATTCACATCAGATTCACAATCAAAGGAGCTGATTCAGATCAGATTCACACTCAGAGGAGCCGATTCACATCAGATTCACAATCAAAGGAGCTGATTCAGTTCAGATTCACACTTCAAAAGAACTGATTCAGATCAGATTCACACTCAAAGGAGTTCTGTTCTGAATTCTGCTGAAGCCTCAGTTTTATCTCTTGACGTCTGTATGTTTGTGTGTGTCTGGTTTTGTTTGCTGGAGGTTGTGATGTTAATCTCTCCCTTTGATTCCAGACGATACTTGCCTGTCCTCCGAGATTTTCCAGCCAAGTTCATCTACGACCCCTGGAACGCGCCGGAAGACGTGCAGCTCGCCGCTAAATGCGTGATCGGCGTGGACTATCCCAAACCGATGGTGAACCACGCGGAGGCCAGTCGCCTGAACATCGAGAGGATGAGGCAGATCTACCAGCAGCTCTCCAGATACCGCGGACTCAGTAAGAGCACATTCAACCTCACCGTTTACCAAGTTCTCCATTTTCTCCTTTTCTTTTTTAAAGGTGCAGTGTGTAAGTTTTAGCGGCATCTTGTGGTGAGATTGTGAACTGCACCCAACAGAAGTTATGGTATACCGACAGGAAGTGATGTCGTCGTCTGACACAGCAGAGAGTAGCCAGTTCAGCAATGAGGTTTCTTTACAAAGATTAATTAATAAGGTTTACTTAATTATTCAGTAAAATGATGTTATTGCGAATATTATTGTTACCTGTTCATCATTGTGTCAGTGTTTTATTCGCTGACTTTAGCTCGCTTCTTTGCACAAAGAACAACATAGTGATGAAACGCGTTTGTCCGTTTAGAGCCACTGTAGAAACATGTCGATGTAAGCGGAGCCGCGGTGTGTGTAGACAGAAATGCCTCATATATCTCAGACAAGGGAGACAAGGTGGCATTGGCTTTGATCGCTCCTTCTCATTTTCTTTCATCCGTCAGGTCTTCTCGCCGCTGTTCCGTCCAACCACACGGAGGACGTGGGTGTAAATGACGCCCGAGGGGCAACAGCGCCCCCTGAGCGCCGGAGGATGCCGAGCAGCGCGCCGCCTCAACGTGAGTGTTTACAACCAGACGTCAACATCACATAAGTGTGTTTGAACTAAAATCAGTGAGCTGTAATGCTCTGTGTGTCCAGCAGGGGTCAGGAGAGAGCAGCCCGGACTGAAACATCGTGGCTCAAGATACCGACACTCCCTCGGTGAGTCCATCAACAAGTCCTTTGGTTCATTCGATGACCTTTTGTGAAGGTTTGCTGAAAATGTTTTTGTGTTTGTCTCCTGCAGGCCACCGTACGTCGCCCTACACGAACCACGGCCACGAGTTCGCCGTCCCACAACAACCAGGTAAAAAAAATGTGCATGAAAATATGTAATGTTTTGGAACTGCAATGGTTTGCGAATAAAGTTTGATGTTGATTTGTTTTAGGGCCTTTGAGTTGGCCGGTTGGGGGCGGGACTGGAAAGAAGGAAAGGGAGGCGGAGCATAACGGTTGCCATGGTGACAATGGCCCCTCCCCCTCAGCGCAGCTGAAAGATTACGAGGTCCGTAAGAGGTCAAAACTAACGTTTTGCTAATTTAACATATTAGAAACGATCAGCTCTATTTAACGATATAAATTCCTGTTTTTTTTTTCCAGAAGAGGCGGGAAGACGCAGGGGGCGTGGCCTTCTCTTCTTAAGCCCCACCCACTGACGGATTCGCAAAATCTATCGTAAATTTCCATCGCGTGTTAAGCACAAACATTCGGAGTTATTAAAAAACGATTAAACGGCTGATCCAGTCAGATTGTGGCGTAGAACTAATTTTAGCGTTTAAAAACGACAAAATTATAATGTTTATTTATTATCCCAAGTATTGATTTTAAAAATCAGATCTAAATACCGTCGTGACCTTTCACACCAAAGCGCTACACGAACGGTCTTGTTCACTACAGTCAAACGAATGTTCGTCTAAATGTTTTGATAGCTCTGGATTTATATTGTACTTGACGAACAAGTGAACCAAAGCTCAAGTCTTATTGGTTGACACATTTTCGTCGCCAAATTATAAACAATAGTCTGTTTTTATCGTTTCTATTCAAATTATGTTAATTTGTATGAAGTGAACAAACAAGTAATCGTAAACAGCCGAAGAAGAACGCATCACGCCACATTTAGACGGATCCAGATTCACTGAGTATTACCGAAGAACCGGCCTCACCTGTAAATACCTGCATCTGTTTCCATGGCGATGTGAGTCACATGGTCCCGGGGTCGAACACGTTTGGGTCCAAACTACTTGTAACTGTATCACAGATGAAGGATTGTCCCATCTTCTGTATCAGCGACTGTCTTTTGTTTAGATTGTTGTTGGAGATGACAAACGTTTGTTGAAGTGTTTTTTGCACAGTTTACGTCATCGTTCTTCCATCGCTCGCTGTACATTATTGTCACCTGTTGTTTTCATCCATGTTTCCATCTCCACGTCCTCCAGCATTTTGTATATAACAGCAGTATCTCATGTAGCAGTACATTTTTACTGCCCGTGTTTTTCTACAGAATATTCATAGCTGTTTTGAATTTTAAATATATATATATACAGTACATGTATATCGTACCAGCAATTGTTTCTTAGTCTGTGTGTGGTACTTCATCATTCAGCTAATAAAAAATATTTTAACACAAATTGAGCATGTATGTCTCTTATTGTATAGATTTTGATCGTTTTTCCATCTCGTAAAGAGTTAGCTGCTAGCATGCCGGTTCGTACATTGAACATTCTTTAACTTAAATATACAGGTTAAGTGATTACTTTATGTTTTGCCCTTGTGAATGAGACTGAGCTGACTGCAGTGATATAAAGGTAAGATATATTCAAAGCTAATTAAACATTTCTGTTCAGTTAGCATAAGATAAATGTAGTCAAATTTATGGCTGACAACCAAATAATTGGCTAGCATTGCCTGATCAAGTTACTACATACATTTTCATTAGTAACGTAACTGATTAGCATGCTAAGCTATCGCAAAGTGTTCAAGTTACTACATAAATTTCAGTTAGCAAGTTCACCGATTAGCCTGCTAACCTATCACGTTCAATATAGTACATTTTCGTTAGTAACGTAACTGATTAGCAAGCTAAGCTATCAAAACGTGTTCAAGTTACTACATAAGTTTCAGTTAGCAAGTTCACCGATTAGCCTGCTAACCTATCACGTTCAATATAGTACATTTTCGTTAGTAACGTAACTGATTAGCATGCTAAGCTATCAAACCGTGTTCAAGTTACTACATAAATTTCAGTTAGCAAGTTCACCGATTAGCCTGCTAACCTATCACGTTCAATATAGTACATTTTCGTTAGTAACGTAACTGATTAGCATGCTAAGCTTTCAAAACGTGTTCAAGTTACTACATAAATTTCAGTTAGCAAGTTCACCGATTAGCCTGCTAACCTATCACGTTCAATATAGTACATTTTCGTTAGTAACGTAACTGATTAGCATGCTAAGCTTTCAAAACGTGTTCAAGTTACTACATAAATTTCAGTTAGCAAGTTCACCGATTAGCCTGCTAACCTATCACGTTCAATATAGTACATTTTCGTTAGTAACGTAACTGATTAGCATGCTAAGCTTTCAAAACGTGTTCAAGTTACTACACAAATTTCAGTTAGCAAGTTCACCGATTAGCCTGCTAACCTATCACGTTCAATATAGTACATTTTCGTTAGTAACGTAACTGATTAGCATGCTAAGCTTTCAAAACGTGTTCAAGTTACTACACAAATTTCAGTTAGCAAGTTCACCGATTAGCCTGCTAACCTATCACATTCAATATAGTACATTTTCGTTAGTAACGTAACTGATTAGCATGCTAAGCTATCAAAACGTGTTCAAGTTACTACATAAATTTCAGTTAGCAAGTTCACCGATTAGCCTGCTAACCTATCACGTTCAATATAGTACATTTTCGTTAGTAACGTAACTGATTAGCATGCTAAGCTTTCAAAACGTGTTCAAGTTACTACATAAATTTCAGTTAGCAAGTTCACCGATTAGCCTGCTAACCTATCACGTTCAATATAGTACATTTTCGTTAGTAACGTAACTGATTAGCATGCTAAGCTTTCAAAACGTGTTCAAGTTACTACACAAATTTCAGTTAGCAAGTTCACCGATTAGCCTGCTAACCTATCACATTCAATATAGTACATTTTCGTTAGTAACGTAACTGATTAGCAAGCTAAGCTATCAAAACGTGTTCAAGTTACTACATAAATTTCAGTTAGCAAGTTCACCGATTAGCCTGCTAACCTATCACGTTCAATATAGTACATTTTCGTTAGTAACGTAACTGATTAGCAAGCTAAGCTATCAAAACGTGTTCAAGTTACTACATAAATTTCAGTTAGCAAGTTCACCGATTAGCCTGCTAACCTATCACGTTCAATATAGTACATTTTCGTTAGAAACGTAACTGATTAGCATGCTAAGCTTTCAAAACGTGTTCAAGTTACTACAATAATTTCAGTTAGCAAGTTCACCGATTAGCCTGCTAAGCTATCATGTGTTGCTGCTGCTGCATAGATTTCAGAGTTGATTATCCTGCTAAAATATCATACTCTGCATAAATAATAAATAGTTGTTATATAAATACTATTACTAAGCTAATTGATTAGCCTGTTAAGATATTATAATATACAATATTACAGTC
>CM040807.1:36130095-36195095 GCA_022829025.1 Squalius cephalus | reverse complement strand
TCCCTGCACACACACACGGGTCAGAACATTACTAAACTGCAGTCGCAGCGATGGGTTAATTAGCGTCTAGCGTCTTTGCGTACCGATGATGCAGCCGGCGCTGAGCTGGACGTCTTTAGGCGCTTTCCACGGCTCGTAGATATACTGCGAGGGGAAGTTCTTCAGCACGGGCAGGTACTTCCTGCAGGTCCAACACAGAATGTCATGAATATTAAACGCTGGTGAGCGTGGCAGAACCTCATGAATATTAAACGGCGGTGGGCGTGGCAGAGCAAACACAGAATATAATGAATATTAAACTGGTGGGTGAGGCTAATTTAATTTAAAACATGAATATTAAATGGCGGTGGGTGTGGCAGAGCGAATACAGAACATCATGAATACTAAACAGCAGTGGGTGTGGCAGAGTGAATGCAGAACATCATGAATACTAAACAGCAGTGGGTGTGGCAGAGTGAATGCAGAACATCATGAATACTAAACAGCAGTGGGTGTGGCAGAGTGAATGCAGAACATCATGAATACTAAACAGCGGTGGGCGTGGCAGAGCAAATACAGAACATCATGAATATTAAACAGCAGTGGGTGTGGCAGAGTGAATGCAGAACATCATGAATATTAAACAGCGGTGGGTGTGGCAGAGTGAATACAGAACATCATGAATATTAAACAGCAGTGGGTGTGGCAGAGCGAATACAGAACATCATGAATATTAAACAGCAGTGGGTGTGGCAGAGTGAATGCAGAACATCATGAATACTAAACAGCAGTGGGTGTGGCAGAGCGAATACAGAACATCATGAATATTAAACAGCAGTGGGTGTGGCAGAGCGAATACAGAACATCATGAATATTAAACAGCAGTGGGTGTGGCAGAGTGAATGCAGAACATCATGAATACTAAACAGCGGTGGGTGTGGCAGAGTGAATGCAGAACATCATGAATATTAAACAGCGGTGGGTGTGGCAGAGTGAATGCAGAACATCATGAATACTAAACAGCGGTGGGCGTGGCAGAGCAAATACAGAACATCATGAATATTAAACAGCAGTGGGTGTGGCAGAGTGAATGCAGAACATCATGAATATTAAACAGCGGTGGGTGTGGCAGAGTGAATGCAGAACATCATGAATATTAAACAGCGGTGGGTGTGGCAGAGTGAACGCAGAACATCATGAATATTAAACAGCGGTGGGTGTGGCAGAGTGAATACAGAACATCATACCTCAGATCAGTATCTGATCATACCTCAGATATTGTCCTTGAGGGTCAGTCCGACGACCGAAGCGCACCGGGCAGAAGATCCTGGTGTATTTGTGGAAGAACGCGCTGGCGGACAACCACATCCAGTTCCCAGCGTTCAGGCTGTAGTCCGCGTCCAACAGGAACTCCTCGAACACCTGAGAACAGACACAGAGGCGGCTGATATCCCTGTACGCTTGACTCAATAGGGGCTTTCGGAACTGTTATACATATAAAGTAGACAGTGATGAACAGTTATTAGCGTATGTCGTGTGTTTGATGTCCAGTGTTGCTGAGCAGAAACACATAATCATGATTCTCTTGGTCTCCTCAAAGTTGCGTTGGACTTTCTCCTCAGTGTAAAGATTAAGAGCTTCATCTATCACAGTTTTACATGTTCGTAGAGTTAGTTTCTATAATCTGTGTGTTTACACAGCTTTTTTTTAAATGGCGGTGCTGGTGTTTCGCGTGCGTTCGGCCAATCAGCGAACACTAACGTCACTGTAGTTCCTATAGCGCTGGTTTAGACCGACTCTGAAGTAGGAGTAAATTGTGACCCTGGACCACAAAACCAGTCACAAGGGGCAATTTTTTAAAATTGAGATTTACAACTATTTGCCGAGATACAACTATTGAACATCTGGAATCTGAGCGTGCAAATAAATCTAAACATTGAGAAAATCTCCTTTAATGTTGTCCATTTATTTTCACAGTTATGCTGCATCAATATAATTTTTATATATTTACGGTAGGAAATTTACTAAATATCTTCACTAAATAATAATTAAGTAACCCATAATTTTGACCCATACAATGTGTTGTTGGCTATTGCCACAAATATACCCGTGCGACATGTGACTGGTTTTGTGATCCCGGGTCACAATTAGTTCCTCCAAAAGGAGTTCCTAGAAGTAAAATCGTTCCTAGTTCCTGCGGTGCGAACACGCCAAAAACTTCCGCCAATAGTTCTAGGAAGTATGAGAAGGTTCCTCCGGAGCGAAAGCCCCTACACACACACACACACACAGAAAGCCCTGCTTCACCTTCATGCCCTCCTCCCAGCTGATCCACAGGTCTCCTCGGGTCAGGAAACAGGCCACGGCGTGTCGAGCCAGATGGTGGATCCAGCCCTCCTGACGCAGCTGGGTCATGATGGCGTCGATCCAGGGGAACCCGGTGCGGGCCTGAGGAGGAGAACGTTACTGACGCCACACACACCCAAGAGTACACCCAGAGTCCTGCACACGGTTCTCTTACGGTTCTCCACTTCTCCAGAGACTCGGGCTCGGTGTACCAGCGGATCTGCAGGCAGATCGGGTTCCCCTCCATCTTGGTGAAGTTCGGCGTGGCGGACGCGACGGTGTAGAAGAACTCGCGCCACAGGAGCTGGCCCTGGAGAGACACGGGCGGCAGCGAGTGGTTCTTCGACTGCGGATGGAGAGCGTCAGACTCAGTGGAGCTCAGGGAACATTTAAAGGGGTCATATAATGCCATTTTTGTACAAGCTAATATGATTCTTTAGGGTCTAAATTAAAAGTTTGTAATATACTTTAATTAAAAATTCTCATTAGTATTGTAAACCAGGAAAAGTATTGTTTAGTATTAGTATTAGTATTGTTGACCAGGAAAACACTAATTTTACCTGGTCAAAAACAGCTCTGTTTTCAGCACGCCGTTTCAGTGCATGTGTCTTTAAATGATAATGAGCTTTGCTCACCCCGCCCCTCTGTTCTGTGCGTACACCGTTTGTAACACAATAACCAGAGCCAGTCTACGGACATTCTCTGACAATAACCATAACGCGTTGTTCATTATAAATGTGGGATTATGAATTATATTGAGAACGTCCTACATAGAAAACATGCCGTAATGTACCCTGAGTGTAAACAGCCGCATTCATCGTGAAGCGTGCAGCGATTTGCAAAGATTAATATAAAGATTAATATAAAGGTCAATAAAACGTTACACTCACTTGTTCTTCTGGAGGTTCAGCAGGAACACGAATAGTTGCTGATAATTTTTTCAGGAGCAGCTTCTCAGCAAAACCAGCTTTATACTGACCCTCGTGTGTAAAGCAGTCTGGTGAAATGATTCGCGCAAACATGACAGCATTGACGTTGATCGTGGGGAATATTTCCTTCGAAAACACACTCAGCCACTGCGTCTTCAGCGGTTCGGATTTAGGAGCATCAACATGATGCTGTGTTCCTCATTACACCCAAGAGCAGAACACCACAATCGCTTAGACGCCATTCTGCTCATAGACAGTGCTCCAGCGTATCAACAATGACGCGCGGACTGTGATTGACAGCTCGCTCACGAGCGAGGGCAGGTCTGTGTTGAAACGCTGCTGTCAATCACAAATCGTGGGAGGGGCTTCCGACCGTGTGACGTCACTAGGTCGAACGGCTTGATTTTAGAGATTGGAAAACATATAAGGAGATTAAATAAAAACCACTGGATGGATTTTTATCATTTTATGATGGTTGTGTACAGGCACTGCCAACACACATGTCAGTACAATCAACTTGTAAAAGTGCATGTACCATTATATGACCCCTTTAAAGGAGACACATCATGAAGATCTGACTTTCCCCGTGTGTCAGTGCTGTAATCAGTGCTTCTACCAACACAGAAAACATGAGAAGTGAAACCCAGTAAGCCGACCAGATTTCGCTCTCCTTCTGACGTATGAAGAGGATCTTATTATAATATTCCCGGCCCTTAATCTGCACGTTTACACACACCAGCCGACATTTGGTTCCACACGCGCCAACAGAGACCAGTTCTAACGCACTGATAAAGATCCAGCAGAGCCTGAAGCTGTTCTGTGGTTGAGCACAGACGAGCACTGAACACTATTGACCAGAACATGTCACCGCTGTCTTATAAAGACCTCAGGAACTGTGGACACTTGTGGAGAAGTTAAACATGATGATGAGATGATCAGTGTAACTCCACAACAACTACAGAAATGTCTCCGCTAACATTCAGAAGCTCTTCCTGAGTCTCTCCGTAAGGCTGCACTCGCTACTGGTTATACTGGGATTCTGGATGAGGGAGATTGGCCTGTTCTGTTATTGCCGGAGTTTCTGAAGCTCGTGTAAAGACTCCGCCCTCTTCTGAACGGAGGCGGAGCTAAAGCTCATTTGCATTTAAAGAGACACACACAAAAATGGCGTGTTTTTGCTCTCACACAAAAAGTGTCCATTTTGACAAGCTATAGTAAATGATCTGGTATTTTGAGCTGAAATTTCACACACACATTCAGGGGACATCATAGATTTATATTACAGCTTGTGAAGAGGGTATAGTATGTCACCTTTAAAGAGCCTGACCTGTGCGTAGACGCTGCTGAGTCTGTGGTAGAAGGTTCGCACCGACAGACAGCCGAGACTCAGGTACGGGCTGAGCGCGGTCGTGCTGGGCAGGAGAGAGTTCGGCACCGTCCGCGGCTTGGAGAAACTCGACACCCATCCCTACACACACACACACACACACACACACACACACACACACACACACACACACACACACACACATCACACACACACATCACACATGGCACTCCTGAACCAATCAGATTCATGCATTGATATTTTTCGTTCATGTAAGACTTTGTTTCCATGTACATCGGTTTTATTTTAGAATTATTTACTGTTTATACTATTACAGTATTTAATAATATTTAGAATTAGATTTATTCATTTCGAATTTTTGTTTAAGTTTAATTTTAAGTTTAGATACATTTCTATATATCTTAACATTTTTGTACTTTCACTTAAACGTATTTTATTTCAGTTTGTTACTAAAGCAACATTTCTAACTTTCAAGTTTTTTTTTTAAGTTTTCCATCTATTTTCCATTATTTTAGCTTTATTTCAATTACCAAAAGTGATTTTTAATAGTTTTATTTAACAATAACAACTCTTTTTAAAAAATAAAATAAAATAAGCGTGATACATGGAATTTTAGTACTTATTAAACTTATTTTTATTCAGTTAGTTGGCAACATTTCTATTTTTTTCATCAAATATACGTTTTTGAACAAATATTAATATTTGACTTTATTTCAGCTTTATTTCAATGACCAAAAACAAATTGTACTACTTGTATTTTTAGTTAACAATAACAAAACTGATGCACTTATTTAAAATATTTCTATTTAGCTTTGATAATTATTTATCTCACTTTAGTTTTAGTAATTATAGAACTTAAAGTTATGTTATTTCAGTTAGTTGCCAAGGCAACATTTCAAATATTCATTTCAGTTTTTCATGTTAAATTTCTATTTGACTTCATTTCAGCTTTATTTCAGTTACCAACAGTGATTATTAAGAGTTTCAGTATTAGTTAAGAATAAAAACAGCAGTCTTTCTAATGACTCAGTGAATGACTCAGTGAATGACTCAGTGAATGACTCAGTGAATGACTCAGTGAATGACTCAGTGAAAGGCACCTGACTCTGGAAGTGTGTGTGGAAGTGTGTGTGGAGTCGCACCTGACTCTGGAAGTGTGTGTGGAAGTGTGTGTGGAGTCGCACCTGACTCTGGAAGTGTGTGTGGAGTCGCACCTGACTCTGGAAGTGTGTGTGGAGTCTCTGGAGCGCGTGTGTCTCTCCGCCGGGCCACAGTGTCTCCGACTGAACCTCCAGCCCCAGGTCGGCCAGAGACGGGACGCCGTACGCCAGCTCGGGATCCGCAGGGGTCGGGCATCTCCTGCACACACAGTCACACCGATCACCAACAGGGTATTACCACGGTAAATGTAAAAAAAACACAGAACTACAATCACAGTAAGGCCCAAAACTGATTCTCCCGTCTCCATCTGCGATTCATTCCCACACACACTTGGCAGACTGAAGAACCATCTGCTCGATGAGAGCGTCAGACACAACACACACACACACACACACACACACAGACGGTCGGTCCTTACAGGAAGTCCTCAGCGCTGACGTCTCGGCACGGTTTCTCTGGCTCACCCAGAACTGACAGAACGTGCAGGAACTTCTTGTACGTGAGCGGAGGAGAGCCGCCGTTAGCCTGGATGATCCTGGAGAAGCACAAACATGCGGGATAGTTCACCCAAACACCCACTTTTATCATGGAATCATTTTCATTTTTAGGTGAACTATCCCTTTAACACATTAATCACGTGGTTCTTCGCTCATGAACCGCCGGCGCGCACCTCTGGACGTCGTAGAGTGTGTGCGACACACACGTGTGCGTTTGCATTCCGCGTTCCTCCGCGAGCGCTTGAATCTCCCGCTCCACGCGGGCGTGATGCGGCTCCACCTCGGTGTCGTAGCTGATCTGCGTGACGCTCCAGCGGGTCACGAGGTCGCGCAGGACCGTAGCCGTGGAGCCGCGCAGGACGTAGAGCCGCGAGCCTAGCGCACGCAGACGCGCGTCCAGATCCTCCAGGCTCTGCAGGATGAAGCGCCAGCGGGTCGAGGCCACGGGCGTCGTCTCCTCCAGGAGCGCGCGGTCCAGCACGAACACCGGGAACAGCGCGGCGGACGAGGCTAGCGCCCCCTGCAGGCCGGGGTTATCGTGCAGACGCAGGCCTTTGCGGAACAGGTGGATGGTGCGGTGGCTCATGGCGAACGAGAGTCTGAAACAGAGAAACAGAGGCATTCCAACAAGCTCTTTAAACATGCTAACCGCGGTAAATGTAAACACATGGAATAACGATCATAATAAGGCCCTAAATATGGTATTACCATGGTATTACCATGGCCAATGACAAAAAACATGGCATCACCTTCAAAATACGGCCCAAAACAAGCTATTACTATGGTCAATGTAAAAAAACATGGAATAACAATCATAATAAGGTTGAAAATGGTATTACCATGGCATATTAAAAAAACATGGAATTACAATAACAATAAGGCCCAAAGCATGGTATTACCATGGTAAATGTAAAAAAACATGGCATTTCCATCATGATGAGGTCAAAAACAGTGTATTACCATGGTAAATGTAAAAAAACATGCTGTTTCCACCATCATAAGGTTCAAAACATGGTATTATTACCATGGTAAATTAAAAAAACATGGCATTTCCATCATGTTAAGGTTGAAAACAGGGAATCACCATGGCAAATGGCAAAAAACATGGCGTTGCCATCATAAGGTCCAAAACATAGTATTACCATGGTAAATGTAAAAAAAAAACATGGAATTACAATCATAATAGGCCCAAAATATGTTATTACCAAGGTAAATATAAAAATCATGTTATTTCCTATGGTATTACTTTGATAAATGTAAAAAGCACGGCATTATCATCACAATAGGGTCAAAACACATGGTATTACCATGGTAAATGTTAAAAATCACGAAAAGACCCAAAACATTGTATTACTATGGTAATTGACAAAACACATGGTATTATTACTATGGTGTGGTCCAAAACATTGTTGGCAAATGTCCAAAACATAACAATGGTACATGTGCATTAATTAAGACAAATCTTTATATCTAACGTATATAATTAACAATATATATTTAGGTTATGATCCATTATGAAACAGCACCTTTAGCGCTGACATTACACCACGTGACCGAGACCTAAACATGAACACAGCTATAACTTAATACACACGTTTAGATTAATATGCACTATATTACTGGAACATTTTTACATTGATCAATATTTAAATAATAATGTTTGACAATTAATGTTTTAACGATTTCATTTTTATGATCAAAACTATGTCACCCACCTTCAGGTCGCCTCAGACATTCATTACGACACTTCAACCAATTAAACGTTAGAAACACAAACCGTGTGTTTGAATATGATTACCGACAACTAATTAATATTTAATAGTGGATCATAACGTGTAAATATGCGCATCCGCAGAGCCAGAACACAAAACACCACTTCTCTGACCTGATCCCGCCCTCCTCACTTCCTATTGGACGGCCACATCCATATGATGCTGAAATCGAGCTTCTGATTGGTCATCTCCGTTCAGGCTCGCATTCCTCAGCATGTGATTGGACGTGACGACCGTAACTCTAATGTAAAGCAACCGGCGTTCTCCATATTTAAAATGGGAAATTAATCCAACATTAAATACCTAGTTTTTAAACAGTGATATTGAAATGGTTTGAAGGAGTGAATCGACATCGTGTGAAACACAGCGCGTGTTTAGGGTGAATTAGGTCAAACTATGTAGGTCAAATCTCGCGACCTCTAGTGGACATGGACACAATAAAACACACACAATATACGGCATATGATGAATTATATGATGTGAAAAATATGTTTATCGATCTAAACACACCAGCGGTCTAAATTCCGCTAACTGAATGTGATTTTGTGAAAGGTGGATGGAGCCAACTAAACACACATAAATCACGTTTTTGTATTTCAAATGATTACATGAAAATATATTTGTGTTTGCTAAAAAAAAATACAACCAAGGAAATGAAATGAACGAACTAGACTTTTACATGTCTACATATACATTTCTACATATTATAAAAAAAAAGGTTTTGCAAATAGTTCCTATGCTGTTGCTAGGGTATTGTGGGTGGTTGCTAGGGTGTTGTTTGGGAATTGATATTTTTTTACAGTCTATGCTATAGACAGAGCTTGTTAATACATATTTTTCGTTGAAAAGAAGAGTCAGAGTTCCATCTCGTCTCTATTCTCTCGATATTATTTTATATAATTATATTTCACAATTAATTATTTAATTCAGGTTATTAAATGAAGCCTACACACGAGCTCATGTTTATATAATCATAAGCACGGCGCGTTTGGATGTGGGCGTGGCTAAGCGCAGAGACCCCGCCCCTCCTCTGAACACGTGTTTTATCGCCTCTGACAGGCTGTCTCTCTCTCTCTCTCTCTCTCTGTGTGTGTGTGTGTGTGTGTGTGTGTGTTCGTTCGAGTCAGAGTCAGAGATTCAGCAGCATCTGACAGAGACAGAGATGGACAGAGAGAAGTGGAGGACCGCTAAACTACACATTCCTACAGACGACAGTGAGTAGAAACACACACACACACACACACATATAACACACATTAAACATGATAAACACATGTTGGTGTTTTTCAGAGGTGTTGAGGTTTTAAAACTGAGCTTATGATGTTTTCTACCGCCTCAGCCTCAGAAAACTTTGACATTTTTATGTTTTTCCAGTGTGTAGTAAGTGTGTGTAGTAAGTGTGTGTAGTAAGTGTGTGTAGTAAGTGTGTGTGTGTTTGTGTTTAGTAAGTGTGTGTAGTAAGTGTGTTTAGTAAGTGTGTGTAGTAAGTGTGTTTAGTAAGTGTGTGTAGTAAGTGTGTGTAGTAAGTGTGTGTGTGTTTGTGTTTAGTAAGTGTGTGTAGTAAGTGTGTTTAGTAAGTGTGTGTAGTAAGTGTGTTTAGTAAGTGTGTGTAGTAAGTGTTTAGTAAGTGTGTTTTTCCAGTGTGTAGTAAGTGTGTTTAGTAAGTGTGTGTAGTGAGTGTGTGTAGTGAGTGTGTGTAGTGAGTGTGTGTAGTGAGTGTGTGTAGTAAGTGTGTGTAGTGAAGACTGAACACTGGTCTCTGAGACAAGTTTCTGAGCTGAAGTGTGTGAACTGTCTTCTGTTGTAGAAGTGAGACTTGAAGACTGTGTGTGTCTTGTTTCTCATTATCACTCACACACACACACACACACACACACACACACACACACACACACATATGTTCTGTTTGTTTGGCCTCTTGTATCTTGACCGTAAAGAAGAAAATGAAAGCGGTAAATGATTCAGTCCTAATTTCCTGAGAATTTCCCAACATGTGGAATAAAGAGATAAGATCTACATAGCAATCATTGGGCAATAACAGTGTGTGTGTGTGTGTGTGTGTGTGTAGCTGATGTCCTGGCGTGTCGATCAGACATGGATCTCGGAGCCATGAGGAAGATAAGCTCCATGTTCTCGACGATTCAGGAGAAACTCCACAGAAACAGTGAGTCTCACACACTCTTCACTGATAAACAGTGGGGAAACTCCAGCTTTTAATGTTGTTTATATGTCCATGTGGTGTTTTTAATCTGCTTTAAGACAAAGCATGTGTAAATTCATAAGTCGACAGCATTGCTGAGTATTTCCTCCTTAAAACTGCAGTGAACCAAAGACAGTCTCAAAAACACGCTTTGAAATCGCTGGTGTTTCTGACGTCACAAACTACCTTGTAACCAATCAGATCAACGTGTGATCGTCAACCAGTGGATCTCTGAGCTGAGTGAGTGAGTGGAGGCGGGGCTCATTTGCATATTCATAGAACCAATCAGATCAACGTGTGATCGTCAACCAGTGGATCTCTGAGCTGAGTGAGTGAGTGGAGGTGGGGCTCATTTGCATATTCATAGAACCAATCAGATCATCGTGTGATCGTCAACCAGTGCATCTCTGAGCTGAGTGAGTGAGTGGAGGCGGGGCTCATTTGCATATTCATAGAACCAATCAGATCAACGTGTGATCGTCAACCAGTGGATCTCTGAGCTGAGTGAGTGAGTGGAGGCGGGGCTCATTTGCATATTCATAGAACCAATCAGATCAACGTGTGATCGTCAACCAGTGGATCTCTGAGCTGAGGGAGTGAGTGGAGGCGGGGCTCATTCGCATATTCATAGAACCGCGCATACTAAATGAGGCAAGGGTGTCGAGTTACAGTCAAGATATTTCAAGACATGAAAAAAAAATTTTAAACGTTTTAAAAATGTAATTTTGCCGCTCAAAGATGCGTTTTACGAGATAAAATGGCCGACGACAGGGAGACTTTAAGAGGCTGTGATTGGTTCATTATCGCAGTGGTTATGATGCTTCTTCTAGCCCTAACTGATGGAGTGTGTAGCGCTTCATCTCTTAAACACCCATGAAGGAATACACATCATGGCCATATTCCAAGATGATTCGTCAGGCTCAAATGAATCATTTTCAGTGGATTTAAAGGGACAGTTCCTCCAGAAATGCACATTATAATGAGTTTGTAGAAGTGGATCTGGTGGAGTGATGCGTTTCCTGTGAGGTTTGGCAGCACAATGAGTGTTTGTGAGCGTCGCACCGCGGCAGTTCCTCGCTGTTAAAGGTCTCGCGTGTGTGTGTGTGTAGAGCGGAGCGCCTCTGACCCCTGCCCCCCCCCCCGCCCCGGGGCCCCCCCCAGCGCCGGACCGCAGCCACACGGGTCAGCTGTTCTTCGAGTACCTGCTGGTGGTCAGTCTGAGGAAGAGGAGGAGCGAGGAGGGTTACGAGCCTCACATCACATACCAGTTCCCCAAGGTCAGACTTGTGCTTGTGTATGACTTATTAAACACATTTATATATGCTGACCTGTGTGTGTGTGTGTGTGTGTGTAGCGTGAGGCGATGGGCCGACTGCAGCGAGAGGAAGAGGAGAAGTGCATGAAGGCCGCTCATCTCTTCTGCTTTCCTGAGGGAATCAACTGGGCGCCTCTGACCGAGTACAGCAGGTACACACACACACACACACACACACACACACACATCCTGTTTCACTCTTTCACCTCGTCTCTAACCACATGTGCATCTTCACACTTTTGCACACTGATGCTGATGGAAAACACACTAACGTCACAGGATGTGTGTGTGTGTGTGTGTGTGTGTGTGTGTGTGTGTGTGTTTTTATGCTCATTTTGTGTTTAAACACCTCTGATTATGCCTGGCAACCAGCCAGTTCACCATAGCAACATGCTGTAAACACTCCAAACACACGAAACACCCCCACATCCGATTCTAGATGATTTTTCCATATGTTCATGTGTTTAGGTGAAGATTCATGAATCACTGGACTATAAATCAATATAAATCTCTGACTAAATAATTCACTGAATCAATCTCCCGACGATTCTTCAAATTAATTTTCTGCATGACTCTTTGAATCATTCATTCAATCTCTGAATCAGTTTCTGACTAAATATTTTAATCAATCTCTGAATGATTCTCCGAATGATTACTTTAATGACTCTTTGAATCACTGTCTGTCTGAATCATTTGCTGAATCTTTCTCCAAAGGATGCTGTGAATGAATCTCTCTGAATCAATCATCAATCTCTGAATGTTTCCTTAAATGATTCCCTGAATGACCCTCTGAATAGGTCTTTGACCAAATCTTTAAACCATTCTCAGAATGAGATTAATCTCATTCAGAGAAAATTCATCTTTGAATTATTCTGTTTGAATCTTTGAATCCTGAACCAATCTCAATAAAATGATCCATCAATAATCAAATGACTCTCTGAATGACTCTCTGAGTGACTCTCTGAGTGAATCTCTGTGTGACTCTCTGAATGACTCTCTGAGTGAATCTCTGAGTGACTCTCTGAATCAGGCCACAGCTTGTGGAATTGTGGATCTCTGAGTGAATCTCTGAATGACTCTCTGAGTGAATCTCTGAGTGAATCTCTGAATGACTCTCTGAGTGAATCTCTGAGTGAATCTCTGAATGACTCTCTGAGTGACTCTCTGAGTGACCCTAAATGACTCTCTGAATGACTCTCTGAATGACTCTCTGAGTGACTCTCTGAATGACTCTCTGAGTGACTCTCTGAACGACTCTCTGAGTGACTCTCTGAATGACTCTCTGAGTGACTCTCTGAATGACTCTCTGAGTGGCTCTCTGAATGACTCTCTGAATGACTCTCTGAATGACTCTCTGAGTGACTCTCTGAATGACTCTCTGAGTGACTCTCTGAGTGGCTCTCTTGCACTCTGACAGTGTTTTCCCGAATCCTCCTCTTCCCGCTGGACGTCAGTAGCTTGTGTTGTGTCTCTGATGCCGGGTGTGTCTGCTTCTCCGCAGCGAGACGTTCTCTTTCGTCCTGACGGAAGTGGACGGCAGCCGGAGGAACGGATACTGCAGGAGGCTCCTGGTAATCAGCGTTTCATATCTCTAGCATGAATATCCATCTTGTGTGTGAATGACTGAGGACTGTGTGTGTGTGTGTGTGTGTGTGTGTCCCATCAGCCGGGCGGCAGCGGCGCTCGTGTTCCCGAAGCGTACTGCATCATCAGCCGAGTGGCGTGTTTCGGACTCTTCTCGAAGGTGAAGCCGCACACACACACACACACACACACACACACACACACACATTAGGGGCTTTCGCACCGGGTAGCTCTAGGAACTGGAATCACTCAGGGTGGTTCCCGAGATCTGATGGTTCCCTCAGGAGCGTTCTCGTTCATCATCTCGTGTTCGAGATCCACCTATGGGAAGGGTATCCGCTCCTGAGCTCTGCAGAAGCGTCCAGTGCCAGGTAAGCCCCGCCCCCTCACCATTTAATGCAGGTCTATGGTCACTGTCTCAAAGAGCATGCACAGAGTCCAAATTAAACAATCCCCCATCGTCCAAATGAAACAATTCCCCATCGTAAGTACACATTGATGGCCTAAGACACGAAACGAGCGGTTTGTGTGAGAAAACGAACAGTATTTATATCGTTTTTACCTCTTATACACAGCCACGTCCAAGTGATCTGAGGGCGCGGGCGCTTCCTATTGTGTGACACGTGTGCATATATATATATACTAGATGTCGACTTAAAGACTTTCGTTCCAATGAACTGCCGTAGCCAAGGCGGAATCTAGTGTATATATATCTATACACCAGTCTGCGCACACGTCACACACCAGTCTGCGCCCGCGCCCTCAGATCACTTGGACGTGGCTGTGTATAAGAGCTAAAAAACGATATAAATACTGTTCGTTTTCTCACACAAACCGCTCGTTTCGTGTCTTAGGCCATCAATGTGTACTTACGATGGGGAATTGTTTAATTTGGACGATGGGGAATTGTTTAATTTGGACTCTGTGCATGCTCTTTGAGACAGTGACCACAGACCTGCATTATAGGACTGACAGACAAGAACGGTTTGACCTAAAAATATCAAAATTGAAACTACTGCGGAAAAAAAGACACCTACATCTTGGATGCCCTTGAGGTAAGCTAAAACATACCAACATTTAATTTCAAAGTGAACTATCCCTTTAATATATTAACCGTAGACCTTTTCGCCTCGCGCGAAAACTACCATTGTCGTGTGTTCTTCTCGCTGAAGGACGTGGACGCGCCCCTCGGGGTAGATGCACTGTCCCACCCGTGGCCCGGAGTGCTCCTGTATGCTTTCCCCCCTGTGTGCCTGATAGTTCCCACACTGGCCCGGGCGAGAGAGCAGGGCCTGTCTCTCATTACGATAGCACCCAGGCGGCCCAAAGCACCATGTCTGGCGGAGATAATCCCTCTGTTATACGCCGAGCCGTGTCGCCTCCCCCTCCGTACAGACCTATTATCCCAAGCGAACGGGGATATTTATCTCCCGCACCCGGACAGGGTGGCTCTCTGGGCCTGGCCCGTGAGAGGACGAACCTGAGCGCACTGGGGCTTTCTCCGCGTGTGATTGAAGGGCCGTTTCCACACGGTCCTTATATAATTGTAAGTGGCAAGTGCTCGAAGGGTGGTGCGATGGGTGTGGTCTCACATCTTATCAGTGCTCAGTTCCTGATATTTTGTGTTTCCTTCAAGACCTCATGGAAAAAGGCAGGTCATTTTCCACAATTAAGGTCTTTCAGCCTGTCATGTGGGCTCTGAGGGCTCAACAGTCGGACAGCATCCTCTAATCCGCAGATTTATGAAGGGTGCCCGCCGCTCTCAGCCAGCCGTCAGGAGAACTGTTCCTGAGTGGGACCTCTGGTGCTGGAGGCTCTGTCTCAATATCCTTTTGAGCCTCTGGGAAGTATTTCCCTATTTCCCTGGCCTTGACGTCAGCTAAACGTGTCAGTGAGCTTTTCACCCTCCACCGTGGACCAGGACCAGTGCTTTCCGGAAGAGCGACCAGCTCTTTATTCCACGGGCGCCCCCTCACAGAGGGAGTCCCATATCTAAGCAACGCCTCTCACATGGGCTTGTGGATGCTATAGCTTTGGCATATGAATCAAAGGGAGTGCGGCCCCCAGGGGACATCCGAGCTCATTCCCGAGGGGCTTAGCCGTCTCTTGGGCTTTGTTCAGGGGAGTGTCACTGCAGGACAAGCCAGTTGGGCTTCTCCTCATACCCTTGTGCGTTACTACCGGCTGGATGTCACCAGAACCTCAGTAGCAAATTCTGTTTTGGGGATGGGGTCCTCTTAGCCCTTCCCTTTTCCTTTATCAATTACCCACTGGAGTAAAAGAGCATGTGTGTGCGTCAGGATTGCAGGTTCTTGATTATGGGACAGGCACCGTCTCCCTGGGGCGACCGTCCTTCTTTGCCTTACAGGACCTCACTGTGGGTGTATTGGGAAATCTGGGAGCTGTCCATGTCTCTCCCATAGGTGGATCTCAAACACGAGATGATGAAAGAGAACTGGGGTTATGACAGTAACCTATTGTTTTCCTGGTTTCACTCGCAGCGCCAGTAGGAACTCTGAAGTGACGTAAGACACGCTTGTTGTTGCGACTTTTATTTTGACGGCGCTGAGAACGACTGAACACACAGCGCTCACATTCTCCATGTTCATTAGTTCTGTCTAACGGTCCTGTAATACGTTATTAGATAGAACTGTTATACATATAAAGTAGACAGTGATGAAGAGTTATTAGCGTATGTCGTGTGTTTGATGTCCAGTGTTGCTGAGCTAAAACACATAATCATGATTCTCTTGATCTCCTCAAAGTTGCGTTGGATTTTCTCCTCAGCGTAAAGATTAAGAGCTTCATCTATCACAGTTTTACATGTTCGTAGAGTTAGTTTCTGGAGTAAATATATAGGCTATAATCTGTGTTTACACAGCTTTTTTTAAATGGCGGGTTCTGGTGTTTCGCGTGCGTTCGGCCAATCAGAGAACACTAACGTCACTGTAGTTCCTATAGCGCTGGTTTAGACCGACTCTGAAGGAGGAGTAAATTAGTTCCTCCAAAAGGAGTTCCTAGAGCTAAAATCGTTCCTAGTTCCTGCGGTGCGAACACGCCAAAATCCGGGAACTTCCGCCAATAGTTCTAGGAACTATGAGAAGGTTCCTCGGGTGCGAAAGCTCCTGTAAACAGATCAGTGTGTGTGTGTGTGTGTGAGCAGATCTTCGACGAGGTGGAGAAGCGGAGGCTGATCTCCAAAGCCATGATCTACCCGTTCATGCAGAGCCTGCGGGAGGCGCCGCTGCCAGCGCCGGGACACACCGTCCGGATCAGCAGCTTCATCCCGGATGCGGGAACAGAGGTGCGCATCATCGCCGCAGACACACACACACACACACACACACACACACACACACACTGCTGTGGTGTAGATAACGCTAGCTCTGATCTCAGGTCATCAGTCTGACGCGGCCCGCCGACTCCTGGCTGGAACACGTGGACTTCCGGTCGCTCTTCCGCTTCCTGACGGATGAGGAGCTGCTGATGGTGTTCAGCGCCGCGGTGATGGAGCGACGCATCATCTTCCTCTCGGAGGAGCTCAGGTGACCGGCAGCCAATCAGCTGCATTGCTTTACAGAGCGCATTAGTGCCCGCCTACTTTTACTGTGGCGTTGGTTCCGGTAATATTTTTGTGTGTGTGTTAATGAGCGTGTGTTATTGAGTGTGTGTATTAAAGGAGTAGTTCACATTAAAATAAGAATTAGCACATGATTTACTCTCCCTCAAGTCATCCTAGCACTTTTATCATAGATAGATGCACGTTTATGATGGAGAGATGCACTTTTATGATGGATAGATGCACTTTTATGATGGAGAGATGCACTTTTATGATGGATAGATGCACTTTTATGATGGATGGATGCACTTTTATGATGGAGAGATGCACTTTTATGATGGATAGATGCACTTTTATGATGGATAGATGCACTTTTATGATGGATAGATGCACGTTTATGATGGATAGATGCACTTTTATCATAGATAGATGCACTTTTATGATGGAGAGATGCACTTTTATGATGGATAGATGCACTTTTATGATGGACAGATGCACTTTTATGATGGATAGATGCACTTTTATGATGGACAGATGCACTTTTATGATGGATAGATGCACTTTTATGATGGATAGATGCACTTTTATGATGGACAGATGGACTTTTATGATGGACAGATGCACTTTTATGATGGATAGATGCACTTTTATGATGGATAGATGCACTTTTATGATGGATAGATGCACTTTTATGATGGATAGATGCACTTTTATGATGGACAGATGGACTTTTATGATGGATAGATGCACTTTTATGATGGACAGATGGACTTTTATGATGGATAGATGCACTTTTATGATGGACAGATGGACTTTTATGATGGACAGATGGACTTTTATGATGGATAGATGCACTTTTATGATGGATAGATGCACTTTTATGATGGATAGATGCACTTTTATGATGGATAGATGCACTTTTATGATGGACGGATGCACTTTTATGATGGATAGATGCACTTTTATGATGGACGGATGCACTTTTATGATGGATAGATGCACTTTTATGATGGATAGATGCACTTTAATGATGGATAGATGCACTTTTATGATGGACAGATGCACTTTTATGATGGATAGATGCACTTTTATGATGGATAGATGCACTTTTATGATGGATAGATGCACTTTTATGATGGACGGATGCACTTTTATGATGGACAGATGCACTTTTATGATGGACGGATGCACTTTTATGATGGACAGATGCACTTTTATGATGGACGGATGCACTTTTATGATGGATAGATGCACTTTTATGATGGACAGATGCACTTTTATGATGGACAGATGCACTTTTATGATGGACAGATGCACTTTTATGATGGACGGATGCACTTTTATGATGGATAGATGCACTTTTATGATGGACGGATGCACTTTTATGATGGATAGATGCACTTTTATGATGGATAGATGCACTTTTGTGATGGACAGATCCACTTTTATGATGGACACTTTTATGATGGATAGATGCACTTTTATGATGGACGGATGCACTTTTATGATGGACGGATGCACTTTTAGGATAGATGGATGCACTTTTATGATGGATAGATGCACTTTTATGATGGATAGATGCACTTTTATCATAGATAGATGCACTTTTATGATGGATAGATGCGCTTTTATGATGGATAGATGCACTTTTATGATGGACAGATGCACTTTTATGATGGATAGATGCACTTTTATGATGGATAGATGCACTTTTATGACGGATAGATGCACTTTTATGATGGATAGATGCACTTTTATCATAGATAGATGCACTTTTATGATGGATAGATGCACTTTTATGATGGATAGAGGCACTTTTATCATAGATAGATGCACTTTTATGATGGATAGATGCACTTTTATCATAGATAGATGCACTTTTATGATGGATAGAGGCACTTTTATCATAGATAGATGCACTTTTATGATGGATAGATGCACTTTTATCATAGATAGATGCACTTTTATGATGGATAGAGGCACTTTTATCATAGATAGATGCACTTTTATGATGGATAGATGCACTTTTATCATAGATAGATGCACTTTTATGGACTTCAAAACAGAAACAGCCATTCACTGCCATTATAAAGCGTGGAAGAGCCAGGACATTTGTTTAACTCTGACTGTATTCGTCTGAAAGAAGAATGTCATATACACCTAGGATGACTTGAGGAAGTGTGTGTGTGTTAATGAGTGTGTGTGTGTGTGTGTGTGTTCAGCACTCTCTCGCAGATTCTTCACGCTGTAGCTGCTCTCCTGTATCCGTTCGTGTGGCAGCACACCTTCATCTCGATCGTTCCCACGGTTCTGATCGACGTGTGTGCGGCGCCGACGCCGTTCCTGCTGGGAGTCCAGAAGAACATGCTGGATCTGCTGACGGACCACAGCGACGTCAGTCACCCTCCCATTACTGTTGTTCATGAGTGTGTATTTATAACACAAATCGCTTATCATGTTCTCGGCTTGTGTTTCTCAGTTGATGATTGTTGATCTGTCGGCTGGAGCAGAAACTAGATTCATCACGAGAGTGAGTCACTCACACACACAAACACACACTCTCACACACACACACATTCTCACTCACACACACACAGTCTCTCTGATTTCATTTATTCTCATGAAGTTTCACATGAGTCTCATTACTGTCTGCTGAGACACTGTGTGTTTGTTGTTCCAGTCACCCAAAACAACCTAGCAAACACATTGCAAAATAAACCCCTCCTTTCTAAAAAAGCAGCTACTTAGCAACCACCCACAACGTCCTAGCAACCGAACAGCATCGTGCTAAAAACTAATCAAAACAACTTAGCAACCATCCACCAATAACATACACACAACCCAGAAAACCATAGCAACCGCATAGCACTGCATTAAAACATCCTGAACATATAAGCAACTGTATAGCAATGGTTTAAAAATCACCCAGAACACCCTAGCAACCACCCAGATCACCCTAGCAACCACATAGCAATGTGTTTAAAGACAATCTAGCAACTGTAGAACACATTATCAACTGAATAGCAAGACCCTAGCAACCATAATAGTAGAACCATGATAGCAGTGCGCTTACAACCTTTCACAACTTAATGGTAACAAGCCTCACCAGCCTAGCAACCACATAGCAACGTGTTCAAAACACTCTAGCAACTATAGAACACATTATCCACAGTATAGCAACGCCCTAGCAACCATGATATCAGTACAATAACAACCACTCAAAATGACTTAATACCCACATCCTGGTAACAAACCAGAACAGCCTAGCAACCACATAGCAACGTGTGAAAAAAACTCTAGGAATTAGCAACAATGATAGCAGTACGCTTACAACCACTCACAACAACTTAATGCCCATGCCATGGCAACAAGCCAGAACCACATAGCAACGTGTTAAAGACACTCTAATAACTGTAGAACACATTATCCACTGTATAGCAACACCCTAGCAACCATGATAGAAGTACACTAACAACCACTCAACAAGCCAGAGCACCCTAGCGACCGCATAGCAACGCCCTAGAAACAGTAACGACTGTGTGTTTTCAGATTGGTGACGAGGAGTCGCTCCTGCCCGCTAAACTGAGGACGGAGCTTCTGACGAGACTGTCCGCGCGCACACGCCACGCCAGTGAGTTCAGCCCTATGGTAATCACGCCCACTTCCTGTTCGACTCCCGCTCACTTCCTGTTGTTGTGTGTTCCGGCAGCCACAGACGAGCTGAACCGGCTGGTGTCCGAGGCCTTCATGACCGTCTTCATCAAGACCGTGGGCCATTTCTCAGAGCACGTCAAGAGCCGCCAGTTCCAGAAGAAGAGCTTTCTGAAGGCCGTGGATCATCGCTCGCACCTGAGCTTCATCAAACTCTTCATCCAGACGCAGATGTTCGACCTCTTCATACAGGACGAGGAAAAGCAGCCCAACCCCAACGGTAAGAACTAATGCTTCCAGAACTCTAGTTACTCTGGAAATAAGAGGATCCTCAAGTCAAAAACGTGAAACTGTGAGAACGCTGATGCTGTGCACATGCGTATTACGTGTTAAGTCTATAGATATGTGCGTTTGAACATATATGCATATATACTCAACCAAACGGATCTCAGTTTTTGGGTTCTTTCCTCTTTTATTAACCCTGTGATGCATGCAAAATCAGTCCTTTTACTTCAAAACCATAATGCGTAATCATTCCCAGTGGTTTTATTCCATTGAAATGGTTTGTATTGGTTCCAAAACTGTTTTTCCCATTGGTTTCTCCCATAGGGATTTAATGAAGTCTTGGTGAAAGCGTTACAAGTCAGGTCACCTTTATTTATACAGCGCTTTTTACAACACAGAGTGTTTCAAGGCAGCTTTACAGAGATAACAGGACAATAATGCAACGAAGTGTGTTTCTGGAAGAAAATAGTCCAGCTTAAGTAAGTTCAGTGATGTTTCATTTTTTACTTCCAGACTTTTGCACTCTATTTTTCTGGGAACCAAATCATTTTTTTTTTTTTTTAAACCTTTATTTAAGCAGGAGAATCCCATTGAGATTAAGAACCTCTTTTGCAAGGGTGACCTGGCCAAGACAGGCAGCAGCATATAAATAATAATACAAACACATGGGTACAGACAAATAACACAGAAAACTAAAACTAGCACTTCATAAAACCATTTTAAATCATTTTTACGAGTCTTTAAGCCTCAGTTTTTTTCACCAGGTCCAGCACATGTGGTTTAAAAGTCAGGGAGTCATCAATCAAAAGACCCAGGGATTTATAGGAGTTAACAACCTCTATTTCACTTCCCCCTATAGTGACGATCGGAGGGAGGCTTTGTGGCCGGGTCCTAGATTTAGTAAACAACATAAGTTTGGTCTTATCTCCATTTAAAGCTAATTTCAGCTGCATAAGGGTGTTTTGGACTTCAATAAACGCATTTGGCAAATATTCAATTGCTTGTACAAGAGTTGACGCACTGCAATATATGACAGTATCATCAGCATATTAGCATTTAACACATTTTGTTTATATAAATAGTGAATAAAAGTGGACCTAATACAGAGCCCTGTGGTACACCCTCAGTGCCTGCTACAGTGCTGGAACATAGACCATCACGTCTAATACACTGAGACCGATCACTACGGTCATTTGAGGACCAAGAAACTGCTCGCTCTGAAAGTCCTGAGGTAATGAGTCTAAGTTTCAAAACTTCCTGATCAACTGTATCGAAAGCTTTGGACAGGTCGATAAAGAGTAATGCCGAATGTTGCTTCTTGTCAAGTGCAACCAAAACGTCATTTACCGCCGTCATTGCAGCTGTGATGGTGCTGTGTCTTTTTCTGAAGCCTGACTGATATGTAGATAAAATGTCATTTGAGTATAAAAACTCCTTTAAAGGGATAGTTCACCCAAAAATGAAAATTCTGTCAGTAATTACTCACCCTCATGTTGTTCCATCCCCGTAAGACCTTCGTTCATCTTCGGAAAACAAATTAAGATATTTTTGATGAAATCTGAGTGCTGTCTTTTTTTTGCTTACAGAAAGGGATTTTATGGTTTTCCAAAATCTTCTGGGATCATTTAAATTTTTAGTGGTGATAGACAAGAAATATTCAGATTTGGCTGCACAGTAAAATCTCAGTGTCAAATTTACTAAACAAAAAAGTACAATTCTGTGATTTGCTTTGTGTGATTTTATGTGTTTTTGCACATAATGCTATAGTGGAGATATGTTAGTGTTTTATTGATCTGTTAGGATTTAAAGGGTTTCTGATGAGTTTTGTGTGTCACCATTGTGTTGAAGAGTAGAGCCTGAGCTTCAGTCCAGGATGAGCAGAGAAACACTGGTGTTATGCTGCATGATGCTTTATTTAAAGGCAGTCACTGTGTAGTTGCTGATGCATTGATGACGTTTTTTTTAAAGTTTTTCAACTCATTCATGTGTGATGATGATCACTCGTAGGATTTAGTTAAATTGATGTTTCCAGTAAATATTGAATGGCAATTGACCAATCAATTTCCTCAAATGAAGTGAGTTATCTCAGGTTTTAATTCAGTACATTATTAATAACAGTAACATACTGTAAAGATTACATTAAAGAACTGTAAATTCACAGCTGCTCTTGTTTTGCTGCTTTTACAGGTGTGCTGTATAATTTTACAGTATAATTGTAGTTTATGATTTACAGTACTCTTGTAAAATTTACAGGCTTACTGGCAACCACAATTGCCAGTAAGTTGCTGTAAATTCTACAGTAAATTTTTTACAGTGTGTTTTAATAAAAGAGGTGCAAGCCAGTCAGATGTAGAACCTGTTTTCCTTGCTTTTGCCCAAGACAAGTTACGTTTATGAATAATTTCTGCTAACTCTGTGGAAAACCAAGGGTTATCACGCCCCTTTACTCTACATCTCCTAAGTGGAGCGTGTGTATTTATGATTTGTGTAAAACCCTCATTAAAAAATGTCCAAGCTGTCTCCTAAATGATAAGCTCTATTCTACTCCAACTGAAATGAAACAAATCATGATAAAACCCCTTGTTCATTAAAATGTTTAAGATTCCTCTTACAAATGACACGTGATTTTGATTTAGGGACCTTAGTGTTCCTGATGGCAGCCACAACACAATGGCCACTTGTGCCACTGCAAAAAACACCAACATATGAGAATTTATGAGGAACATTAGTCAGAATCAAATCAGTTAAAGTAGACTTCTCCGGGCGTTTAAGCTTTGGATGTGTGGGAGAGTTGATCAGAATCACAAAAAGATTTAAAATCATCATGATCAGATACTGGTTTAAGCCAATCCCAGTTTAGATCGCCAGCTACAATAATTTCACTATAAAAAGTTATATCAGAGACTGTAGTGCGTAATTATGGGCAGATGGAGGTCTATAACAGCCAACAACAGTTACACTGAGGCCCTTAACAATGTCAATATTTACTGCCAGAAACTCCAACTGTTTGATTCAGACGAAACTACCCTGACGTGAAATTTAGATTTCACATAAACATCATAACATTCGTGGAACGCTCCTTTTAGCGTACTTATTTGCATAAACAAACACTAATGTTCCCAGAATGTTCTGGGAGCCAAATATATACACTACACAATAAAACCTAAACAGGACAGACGTAAAGAATTAGAGATGCGCCGAGACCGATAATTCTTTCTATTTAAAAGCCGATATATCGGACGATAAATCTAAATATATTTATACAATTTATATAATTTTTGAGAGCCTGATTACAAAAACAAAAGTCTTATTGCCATTATGATGATGTTCTCTTCTCATTATGATTTTATGTAGCCGATATGACAGACTTGTGTTGCACTGAACTGTATTTTACTTTTTTGAAGTGATTTCAATCATATTTCAAGCGATTTAAAGCCATCATGTTGAACAGTGCGCATCTGAAGAGTCTCAGCTGGAGGAAATAATATCAGCTTTTATATATCGGCCAAATGTTCTGATCATGATTTCTAACATTAAAAATGAACATATTTCGTCCGATACCGATATGGTGGCCGATATATCGTGCGTCTCTATTTATCCCTAAGTGTTTGACCCTTGGATCTCTGGATGTAACATCACACCCTGAATGGTTAATGAATGCCCTTTTGTAGAGGTTCGGAGGGTTAAACATGGGTTCTGTTTAGTTCCAGAAAAGGTTCTTCTTTTGATAAAAAGCAGAGAGGCCAAAAGAAGAAGCGTTTAACCTTTGAGGAGAACAGAAGAAGCTTTATCGTGTGTGTTGTGCTTCTCTCTCAGGGTTCTTTCAGCGGAAGGTGTGTGAGCACCGCGAGAGGAAGAAGAAGGAGAGGATGAAGGACCGCTGGGTTCGCGGTGTCGTGGTGTAAACGCTTCACTTCCCACGAGACTTTTACTCAACAATCAGACAATCGCTGGTGAATATTTAATGCTGTTTATTTGTATTGTGTTTTACTGTAATAAAATATAAAGTGAGTCGATACAGTTTCAGTGTGAGTGAGTCTCATATTTCACCTCATTAAAAGAACTAATTATACAAATACATTATTTTCATGACAATTAAACACATTCTAATTCGCACGTCTGGCTGTTTTACTTTAGTCTTTTTTAATATTGTCAATGATGATGATTCTCATTAGTTATTATTTATTAGTGCTGTGCAACGATTTATCGCATCCAAAATATGTTTGTTTACATAATATATGTGTGTGTACTGTGTATAATTATTTTGTATATATAAATACACACATATGTATGGAAGCTTGTTTCCGCCACAGAGTGAAAAATAAAAAAGGTAATTGCGACTTTTTAATCTCACAATTCTGACTTTTTATCTCAGAATTACGTGATATAAAGTCACAATTGCGAGAAAAAAAGTCAGAATTCTGACTTTATAAGACGCAATTGCGACTTTATTTCACGCAATTGCGACTTTACTTCTCGCAATTCTGACTTTATATCTCGCAATTCTGACTTTATTTCACGCAATTGCGACTTTTTCACGCAATTGCGACTTTATTTCTCGCAATTCTGACTTTATATCACGCAATTACGACTTTATTTCACGCAATTCTGACTTTATTTCACGCAATTCTGACTTTATATCTCGCAATTCTGACTATTTCTCGCAATTCTGACTTTATTTCACGCAATTGCGACTTTTTCACGCAATTGCGACTTTATTTCACGCAATTCTGACTTTATTTCACGCAATTCTGACTTTATATCTTGCAATTCTGAGAAATAAAGTCAGAATTGCGAGATGTAAACTCGCAATTGTGAGATAAAAAGTCGCAATTATCGTTTAAAATGTTTTATTCTGTGGCGGAAACAAGCTTCCATACATATGCATGTATATATTTAAGAAATATTTGCATGTATATACTGTGTGTATATATATATATATATATATATATATATATATATATATATATATATATATATATATATATATATATATTTATATTATATATACATATTTATATGTATAAAAACACATTTATGCATGTTTGTGTTTTTATATATACAAAATAATTATACACAGGACACACATGTAAACACAAACTTTTATTTTGGATGCGATTAATCGTTGCACAGCACTATTATTTATATTAATAAAAAATATTACATGAGCTTCAAATGTATGGATTTTGTTTTAGAGGAGTGTGAAATATATCCAGTAATGTTTTTGTACCTAACTCAGTTTTAATGAGGCAATTAGGCCTTAGACAGTTAGACAATTAGGCCTTAGACAGTTAGACAATTAGGCCTTAGACAGTGATATCAAAAGTACAGAACAGACTATAAAACATGTTTCCAGCAGAAAAGTGTAAAATATCTGTATTAAAATCATTGAAGCAAACAGAATATGCAGAGAGTTCATTTCAGACGGTTGTAAAACGCTGAGTGTTAGTATGAAGAGTGAGTGGTGTTTCGTCTCGAGCGATCAGATGCTGCCGGCGAGTAGCGGCGACGTCTCCGACGGCCCGCGGGAAGAAACGGGACGGTGATGATGCGAGTCGTAAAGATGGTTGCTCTGAAGCTGCGCCTCGGCTCGTAGACTGATCTTCTGCGGAGACACACACACACACGTGTGAGACGCGTTCAGAGGGTGTGTATCGTCAGATGTGAGGTGCCTTACCTTGAAGTCTCGTATGTAGGTGAGGAAGAAGCTGACGAAGGACAGCGCGAGAGACCACTCAGAAATGGTGCTGATGATGTGCGGCGTGAACCCCTGAAAAACAACACGACACACACAGCTAACGCTACGGCTAGGGTTGGGAATCGGATACTTGTTATAAAATAAAAATTTCGATTCCTCTTATCAATTCCTCTGTGAGCATTTCAATATGACTTTAAACCACTGAAGCGAGAGACTCTGTTTTCTGTGTTCATGTGTATCAGTGTAGTGGATCCGTGCAGCTCTTAAAGTGACAGCAGCCTAATATTCCTAATATAACATATAATATATATATTCCGTCTCTATAATAACACTAATATTCCGCCTCTATAATAACGCTAATATTCCCGCTCTATAATAACACTAATATCCCTGCTCTATAATAACGCTAATATTCCCGCTCTATAATAACGCTAATATTCCCGCTCTATAATAACGCTAATATTCCCGCTCTATAATAATGCTAATATTCCCGCTCTATAATAACGCTAATTTTCCGCTCTATAATAACACTAATATTCCCGCTCTATAATATTCCCGCTCTATAATAACACTAATATTCCCGCTCTATAATAACGCTGATATTCCCGCTCTATAATAACGCTGATATTCCCGCTCTATAATAACGCTAATATTCCCGCTCTATAATAACACTAATATTCCCGCTCTATAATAACGCTGATATTCCCGCTCTATAATAACGCTGATATTCCCGCTCTATAATAACTCTAATATTCCCGCTCTATAATAACGCTAATATTCCCGCTCTATAATAACACTAATATTCCGCCTCTATAATAACGCTGATATTCCCGCTCTATAATAACACTGATATTCCCGCTCTATAATAACACTAATATTCCCGCTGTATAATAACACTAATATTCCCGCTCTATAATAACGCTGATATTCCCGCTCTATAATAACGCTGATATTCCCGCTCTATAATAACTCTAATATTCCCGCTCTATAATAACACTAATATTCCTGCTCTATAATAACACTAATATTCCCGCTCTATAATAACGCTAATATTCCCGCTCTATAATAACACTAATATTCCCGCTGTATAATAACACTAATATTCCCGCTCTATAATAACGCTGATATTCCCGCTCTATAATAACGCTGATATTCCCGCTCTATAATAACTCTAATATTCCCGCTCTATAATAACACTAATATTCCTGCTCTATAATAACACTAATATTCCTGCTCTATAATAACACTAATATTCCCGCTCTATAATAACGCTAATATTCCCGCTCTATAATAACGCTAATATTCCCTCTCTATAATAACGCTAATATTCCCTCTCTATAATAACGCTAATATTCCTGCTCTATAATAACGCTAATATTCCCTCTCTATAATAACGCTAATATTCCCGCTCTATAATAACAATAATATTCCCGCTCTATAATAACACTAATATTCCCGCTCTATAATAACGCTAATATTCCTGCTCTATAACACTAATATTCCCTGCTCAATAACAATAATATTCCTGCTCTATAATAACTCTAATATTCCTGCTCTATAATAACACTAATATTCCCTCTCTATAATAACGCTAATATTCCTGCTCTATAACACTAATATTCCCGCTCTATAATAACACTAATATTCCTGCTCTATAACACTAATATTCCCGCTCTATAACACTAATATTCCCGCTCTATAATAACGCTAATATTCCTGCTCTATAACACTAATATTCCCGCTCTATAACACTAATATTCCCGCTCTATAATAACTCTAATATTCCCGCTCTATAATAACACTAATATTCCCGCTCTATAATAACACTAATTTTCCCGCTCTATAATAACGCTAATATTCCCGCTCTATAATAACGCTAATATTCCTGCTCTATAATAACTCTAATATTCCCGCTCTATAATAACACTAATATTCCCTCTCTATAATAACACTAATATTCCTGCTCTATAACACTAATATTCCCACTCTATAATAACGCTAATATTCCTGCTCTATAATAACTCTAATATTCCCGCTCTATAATAACACTAATATTCCCACTCTATAATAACGCTAATATTCCTGCTCTATAATAACTCTAATATTCCCGCTCTATAATAACACTAATATTCCTGCTCTATAATAACTCTAATATTCCTGCTCTATAATAACTCTAATATTCCCGCTCTATAATAACACTAATATTCCCTCTCTATAATAACACTGATATTCCCGCTCTATAATAACGCTAATATTCCTGCTCTATAATAACACTAATATTCCCTCTCTATAATAACGCTAATATTCCTGCTCTATAACTCTAATATTCCTGCTCTATAATAACTCTAATATTCCCGCTCTATAATAACTCTAATATTCCCGCTCTATAATAACACTAATATTCCCGCTCTATAATAACACTAATATTCCCTGCTCAATAACAATAATATTCCTGCTCTATAATAACTCTAATATTCCTGCTCTATAATAACACTAATATTCCCTCTCTATAATAACGCTAATATTCCTGCTCTATAACACTAATATTCCCGCTCTATAATAACACTAATATTCCTGCTCTATAACACTAATATTCCCGCTCTATAACAATAATATTCCTGCTCTATAATAACGCTAATATTCCTGCTCTATAACACTAATATTCCCGCTCTATAACACTAATATTCCCGCTCTATAATAACTCTAATATTCCCGCTCTATAATAACACTAATATTCCCGCTCTATAATAACACTAATTTTCCCGCTCTATAATAACGCTAATATTCCCGCTCTATAATAACGCTAATATTCCTGCTCTATAATAACTCTAATATTCCCGCTCTATAATAACACTAATATTCCCTCTCTATAATAACACTAATATTCCTGCTCTATAACACTAATATTCCCACTCTATAATAACGCTAATATTCCTGCTCTATAATAACTCTAATATTCCTGCTCTATAATAACACTAATATTCCCTCTCTATAATAACACTGATATTCCCGCTCTATAATAACGCTAATATTCCCGCTCTATAATAACACTAATATTCCCTCTCTATAATAACGCTAATATTCCTGCTCTATAATAACTCTAATATTCCCGCTCTATAATAACACTAATATTCCCTCTCTATAATAACACTGATATTCCCGCTCTATAATAACGCTAATATTCCCGCTCTATAATAACACTAATATTCCCTCTCTATAATAACGCTAATATTCCTGCTCTATAACTCTAATATTCCTGCTCTATAATAACTCTAATATTCCCGCTCTATAATAACACTAATATTCCCGCTCTATAATAACGCTGATATTCCCGCTCTATAATAACGCTAATATTCCCGCTCTATAATAACACTAATATTCCCGCTCTATAATAACACTAATATTCCTCTCTATAATAACACTGATATTCCCGCTCTATAATAACGCTGATATTCCCGCTCTATAATAACACTAATATTCCCTCTCTATAATAACACTAATATTCCTGCTCTATAACACTAATATTCCTGCTCTATAACACTAATATTCCCGCTCTATAATAACGCTAATATTCCTGCTCTATAATAACTCTAATATTCCTGCTCTATAATAACACTAATATTCCCTCTCTATAATAACGCTAATATTCCTGCTCTATAACACTAATATTCCTGCTCTATAACACTAATATTCCCGCTCTATAATAACGCTAATATTCCTGCTCTATAATAACTCTAATATTCCCGCTCTATAATAACACTAATATTCCCTCTCTATAATAACGCTAATATTCCTGCTCTATAACACTAATATTCCCGCTCTATAATAACGCTAATATTCCTGCTCTATAATAACGCTAATATTCCCGCTCTATAATAACGCTGATATTCCCGCTCTATAATAACGCTCATATTCCTGCTCTATAATAACGCTAATATTCCCGCTCTATAATAACGCCAATATTCCCGCTCTATAATAACACTAATATTCCCGCTCTATAATAACGCTGATATTCCCGCTCTATAATAACGCTGATATTCCCGCTCTATAATAACTCTAATATTCCCGCTCTATAATAACGCTAATATTCCCGCTCTATAATAACGCTAATATTCCTGCTCTATAATAACGCTGATATTCCCGCTCTATAATAACTCTAATATTCCCGCTCTATAATAACGCTAATATTCCCGCTCTATAATAACACTGATATTCCCGCTCTATAATAACACTGATATTCCCGCTCTATAATAACGCTGATATTCCCGCTCTATAATAACGCTGATATTCCCGCTCTATAATAACGCTGATATTCCCGCTCTATAATAACTCTAATATTCCCGCTCTATAATAACGCTAATATTCCTGCTCTATAATAACGCTAATATTCCCTCTCTATAATAACGCTAATATTCCCGCTCTATAATAACAATAATATTCCCGCTCTATAATAACACTAATATTCCCGCTCTATAATAACGCTAATATTCCTGCTCTATAACACTAATATTCCCGCTCAATAACAATAATATTCCTGCTCTATAATAACTCTAATATTCCTGCTCTATAATAACACTAATATTCCCTCTCTATAATAACGCTAATATTCCTGCTCTATAATAACGCTAATATTCCTGCTCTATAACACTAATATTCCCGCTCAATAACAATAATATTCCTGCTCTATAATAACGCTAATATTCCTGCTCTATAACACTAATATTCCCGCTCTATAACACTAATATTCCCGCTCTATAATAACTCTAATATTCCCGCTCTATAATAACACTAATATTCCCGCTCTATAATAACACTAATTTTCCCGCTCTATAATAACGCTAATATTCCCGCTCTATAATAACGCTAATATTCCCGCTCTATAATAACGCTAATATTCCCGCTCTATAATAACGCTGATATTCCTACTCTATAATAACTCTAATATTCCCGCTCTATAATAACACTAATATTCCCTCTCTATAATAACACTAATATTCCTGCTCTATAATAACTCTAATATTCCCGCTCTATAATAACACTAATATTCCCTCTCTATAATAACACTGATATTCCCGCTCTATAATAACGCTAATATTCCCGCTCTATAATAACTCTAATATTCCTGCTCTATAATAACTCTAATATTCCCGCTCTATAATAACACTAATATTCCCTCTCTATAATAACGCTAATATTCCTGCTCTATAATAACTCTAATATTCCTGCTCTATAATAACTCTAATATTCCCGCTCTATAATAACGCTAATATTCCTGCTCTATAATAACTCTAATATTCCTGCTCTATAATAACTCTAATATTCCCGCTCTATAATAACACTAATATTCCCTCTCTATAATAACGCTAATATTCCTGCTCTATAATAACGCTAATATTCCTGCTCTATAATACTAATATTCCCGCTCTATAATAACGCTAATATTCCTGCTCTATAATAACGCTAATATTCCTGCTCTATAACACTAATATTCCCGCTCAATAACAATAATATTCCTGCTCTATAATAACGCTAATATTCCCGCTCTATCCGCTCTATAATAACGCTAATATTCCCACTCTATAATAACGCTAATATTCCCGCTCTATAATAACACTAATATTCCCGCTCTATAATAACACTAATATTCCCGCTCTATAATAACGCTAATATTCCCGCTCTATAATAACACTGATATTCCCGCTCTATAATAACACTAATATTCCCGCTCTATAATAACACTAATCAAACAACAAAGACAAAGAGAAATTCACTCGTTCTTCACTGAATAACTTTTGTAACTATATTTGTAATGTATATTTTATTTATAAAGTTCAGTGTTATTGTACATTTGATTGCAGTTTCTGAACCTGAAAATCTTAAAACTCTGTTTATTTCAATCGTATATTTGTTCAGTTGTGTCTATTTGTTGCGATTGCTAATTGAAACGATACTAGCTAGAAAGTTTGACTCACGGGTTCTCCGGGCGTCCAGTGGAGCTTCTTGTTGACTTCGACTCCAGGTAAAGAGCTGTACATGATCACAGACGACACGAACACTGACCGAATCAAGGAACCAACCACATTCAACACTAAACACTATGCTTCCCAGCATGCAGCGGGTGAAGGATACTGCTAATGATGCTGGCTAGCGTCCAGCCGCCGATGCTCAGTCGCGTCCAGAACATGGCTTTGCTGTGGACGTGCGGCTGCATGAGGAACGACAGCAGCGTCTGGACGAAGACGTAGAGCGCGCCGACGCCGAACGTCAACACGGCGCCCACCAGATGCATCGAGAACAGAGTGGTTTTCTGGGAAAGACACGTCACATGGTTAGGTATACGAGAATTTGTACATTTGAAATGAGCGGAGGCTGACCTAACACAAACATTTCTTTAATGTTTCCTTTCCGTCACACTGCGAAGAAAACTGGCCAACCAATCAGATTCGTGCATTTGGACTAATTTGCTAAGCGACAGCGAATAGAAGAGAAGAATCACAGAAGCGTAACATCAGAACAGCAAAAATCAGACCAAATATTCCTGCCGAACATGAATTTCTGTATTTGAACATTTTATTTGGTTTTCATTTAAATCGGCCAACCAATCAAATTGCGCGATTTTTTCCCAAAAGCAACTCGTTCTCTTTGTTTTATAAACACCATAGCGAAATAAATTATTTGAACAGCTGTTTGAAAACATGTAAATTAGTGATCGACCGATATATCGGTCGGCCGATAAATCGGGCCGATATTTGCGGGTTTGACGTGTATCGGCATCGGCCGATACGCGGCTGCTGCGTTCGCCGATAGTTTTTTCCCGGCATTATTTACAGACAGGCGTCCGCAGGCAGCTCTGTGTTGCTGGAGACGCTGCAGTTCACGTGCAGCCCATGCACTGCCCCTCCCACACTAGCAGAGTGCTGGAAGCCGCTTCAAGACAACGGCAAGTTTTAAACTTTCAAAGCATCTTTTAACTGTTTGACTTAGCTGAAATATTGACATACACTTTAAAAGTGGAAACACGTTGCTCTATATGTGCGTGCAACTAAGCAAGTTTGTGGGTCCAAATGGAAAACGTGAATGCCTCATCTATAAAACGGCTTGTCATTGTATTTAGGGAGCTGCAAATAGCTAAGTTTGAGGCTATCCTTATGCATACGGCAGCTGTTACGAACACTGGTCATAGGATTAAATAATGCCGATGTTGTTCCGTGATATTTGTGGGAGTTTTATTCAGCGACCACCTGGCTGAGGTTTGGACGTGTGCTCATAAAAGAAGCGACGCGGTTGCGACACGCATGCGATGCAGCGCGCTCGTTTGTCCAGGCGCTCCTATGCCGTGGTGAGATGAAAACATTTCTAAATTTTTTAGGGCCTGTTCACATATCGCGTCTTTTGCGCGCTCAAGTTCGTTATTTCAAATGTAGGCGCGCGGTATGCGCGCTCATAATGGAAGCGACACGCTCGTTTTTTCCAAGCGCGTCCACGCCGCATCGAGATAAAAACATCTCAACTTTCAGAATGCCGCATCCGTGGTGGAATAATACGACAACATCGAAAGCTCGGCCGAACAGCTGATCATAGCTGGACAGGGCGGGTTTTTATTTCTCATCTCCATAAATATATGTAGTCGTAAAGGGCAGGAAATAAATTAATCCTTCCTCCATGTCATCATGGAGAGCGCAGTTCATGGCAGCATAGCAAAGACAGACGTTTATTATGCTGCTTGCTTGTTGCTACTGTGTGCAATAGTGTAATTATTTTAATCATGCTTAAATATTTATTTTCAGTAATTTTAGCACTTTTTACTTGTTCTACCTCACGTTTTTAATATTTGTCAAATATTGTTTTTTTTTTAAGTTCAATAAATGTTCCTTTTTTAAATTGAGACTTGTAACATTTGTTATCATCATTGTGTCATTTTATGATTTAAATTGAGTGAGCAAAAGCAGTATCGGCTCCAAATATCGGCCCAAGAAAATCGGCAGCCCGTATCGGTCATCGGCTAAGGCTGATGAAAAAAAATCGGTATCGGCATCGGCACTAAAAAATCCATATCGGTCGATCCCTAATGTAAATACAGTTTTTTGCTGGTCTGAACACGAATCGGATGCGAAAAATCTGACATTTTATTATTTTAATTTGAATGAATGGTGGTTAATGCGTCCAACACAAACATTTGCATGTCGTCAATGCGACAGATTGACTGCGAAGGAAATCGGCCAACCAATCAAATTTGCACTATTTTGTTCGGAAACGGCTCTTTCTGTATTGTTTGATAAACGTTCGTTTTTTATTGGTCTGAACACACGAATCGAATGCGAAAAATCTGACCAAATTTTAATGCCAAATATTTTCGTGTTGGTGCGAACTGGCGAATATTTGGCGCGAAAATTCTGAGCGATAAACATATTAATTGAAATGAACGGCGGTAAACAGAAGAACCGAATGAAAAATCAGACCAAATTTTCAGGACGAACATTTATTTCAGTAATTGAATATTGCGTTTGGTGTCGTCAACGCGACAAATTGACTGCGAAGAAAATCGGCCAACCAATCAAATTTGCGCAATTTTTTCCAGAAACGGCTCTTTCTGTATTGTTTGATAAACATTGTTTTTCGCATTTTTTATTGGTCTGAACACACGAATCGAATGCGAAAAATCAGACCGAATTTTAAAAAAATTGCGTTATTTTTTTCCAGAAGCGACGACTTGTCTTTGGAGTTGTTTGATAAACACCATAGCGAATAAAAAAATCTGAACGGCTGTTTGAAAACATGTAAATATTGTTTTTTGCAGTTTTTATTTATTGATCTGAACACACGAATCAGATGTTTGGATTTAATAGCAAATATTTTCGTGTTTGTGTGAACTGGCGGGTATTTGGTGCGAAAATTCAGAGCGATAAACATTTTTAATTTAAACGAACGGCGGTTAAATTTGCAAAAAAACTGGCCAGCCAATAAGATTCATGCACTTGGACTATTTTGCTAAATGAGAGCGAATTTTCATGCCGAACATCCGTGTTGATCTGAACATCATAGCGCGCGTACTGTACGTACCTGGAAGTTTGCGACGACGCACATGCCGAACGAGCTTCCGCAGCCCAGAACCAGCCCGACCCGATTGAGGCGGTTCAGACGAGTGTCGTCCTTGTCCACGAGGGCCTGGAGCTGCTTATAGCGCACGTACATCGTAGCGACACCTGCAGGAGGACACGCAACATTACACCACTGAAACACGGCGTCAGCGTGAGGTCATGTGGGTTTCCGTACCTAAGAACGCCGACACGTTGAGCATGAGTCCAAACACGCATCTCTCCGGCGCGACCGTCCCGGTGTCACTGCAAGCACAACACCAAACACATTCAGAGGTCAAAGGTCACACCGTCACATGATGAAGCGTCTCTTCTGCTCATTAGGGCTGGGCAAAAAAATATTTTTTGATTAATCGTTTTATTTTTTTATTTTTTTTTAAATGTGGTCGTTTCGAAATCGATTCTCAAAGGCCACAAATGGATTTTTTTTCCATATTTATTTATCCATCACGCAAAAGCCAGTATTAGTTTTCCTCCACTGTTCATAGGCTTCCATGTTACAGCTAATGCTGTTTTATCTTAAACACAAAATAACCTGATCATGTTTGATCAAGGCATTAGTCCAATTTTCAGCATCAATTTTTTCATCTTGCATCAAAATCCTGTCTATTCATCGTATGCATTTGAAATATAGTGTTGTGTTCTGTGTTAATGTACCCAAGTGTACCTAAAATAAAAGGAGTTTAATATACAGGTTTGTGGCTCTTAATTTCTTTTTATTAATTAACCACCTGTAAACTTATGTTCACTGTTCTTTTTTTTATAAATATAGGATTTGTATTAAATCTATTTTCATAGAGTCAAATCGAGAATCGAAATCGAAAATTTAATTTAGAATCGAAATCAATAATTGAATCGAATCGAAATGTAATCAGCCCATCTGAACGGATGCCCAGCCCGTGCTCACCTGATGTAGGGCACCAGCGGGTCCACGTGTCTCAGGACGACGGCCGTGATGTAAGCGAAGATGAAGGTGGCGGAGGTCCAGATGACCAGCGCCACGGGCAGAACACACAAGCCCTCCTGAAACCACCACATGTTCCTGAAACACACGCCTCGTAATATTAGAACCGGCCGGTTCCTCTTCTTGCACCCGCAGAGAGCATCATGGGTATTCTGGGTGAGTTTCTGCTTTTAGCTTCTGCTGTGACGGTCCAAACTGTTACATTGTAAATGTTAAATAAAACAATCCACACACTAAAACTATATATATATATATATATATATATATATATATATATATATATATATATATACATTTGATATACAGTAGTCAACATTTGAAGTGGATCAAAAAAGTTCATCAAAGTTGTCTTAAGACAAGAACGGGTGTTGTTCAAAATTCATGTATAACTTTGATTAAAAGTTTTGATCCACTTCAAATGTTGACTACTATATATATATATATATATATATATATAGCTGACACCAAAATATGAATATGGTAATCAATCAGTACCATGGTATTTGCATTGTTATGTTTTTTCATGTTAAGGGTGCTTAAATTCTTTTAAGTTTTTTTGTAAGAGATTTTAATAAACCAAAAGGTTTAATTCATTCAAATTTAAAGCAATTATTGTTTCGCTACAGATTTCTTTGGTTTCACTTTCTATTCCAGATAAATTAAGTGACGTTTTCTGGCTACTGTATTACTACTAATGTCTCATTCAAATCTGTCTGTAGTTTAAAAATAATATAGATTTAAATGTCATAATTATGATTTTATATCATGAGGAACAGCTTTACCTGTCAATCAAACTGCTCGATGATCATCCCTCAGTCTGAACCAAGGCATTTTAAATCCCCTTTGAAAGACTTTAAATCTTGTTAGTGGTTATATTTCATTCTTTAATGTTTCTATGTCCTGTTCATTCGTTATTTACTGTTTATTGTGTCACTGTTTTCCTTCCGTTAGTCGTTAGGCGCATTTCCGATCAAACTCACGAGACTCGCGGAGAACCCGGATGTGGAACATTTCGGCGGGTCGCCAGCGCGGGAAAATATCCTCCTCAACACAATATTGCGATGTTGGCAAAATATTACGTAGGCTACACCATTTAAGATTCTTAAAAAAAATAACTCCTTATTTTCATTCATTTATCGGCATATATTGTAAAATGGGAAAAGATAGAGAAATATTTTACTAACATAAAGTACTGCGGTGGTATTATTTACGGAAGCCCATTTCAGCCACATAAGAAAACCTTTTTTTTTTTTTAAATCATAATTATGACATGATTATAATCTTGATTTACTATCTCATTTATAACTCTATGTGAATTTACAATATTCATGCTCAATATAAACTGTTTGAATACATTTCTCCAAAGATTCTGTTCCATTCCAGCTTTATAGCTATACTACTACATCTTAATTAGGCTTTGGGTAAGTGAACCTTTGCTGAAGTACTTAAAAACAAAACAAACAAACAAAAAACACCAGGTATCATAAATATAGCAATCTTTATTTTACAGGAGCATTTATTCAAAAATCAGAGCAATGTTACAATCAAATCAACAGTTAGTCAGAAACAGGCGATTAACATCACTAAAAATACTGACTGGATGAGTATGTCTTCAGAGAAACAAACAAACAAACAAAAATAACATTGGACGTTTCCATCTGCAAGATTTAATGAGTGCTTAAATCTGTTGTCCCGTTTTAAAGTGAAAGGATTTGGCAACAAGCGACAGAATCAAAGCTTATGAATAAGTGTGAACAAAGTTTCATACTGCAAGAGATGAATACACAAACGCAAACGTATTTAATCCCATACTGGAGGTGAAGGTCGAGAAACTTTAAGAATCCACGATATCAGCAGCAGCTCATGACGAAAGCAGTGAAACTAAACCAGTTCCTCAACTATCAAGAGTTTAATCATCTGCAAATAAAAGAGCATTCATTTGAACATTAATAACATCAATTGCACAAACTATCGCAAAAGTCATTTAAACTTGTTTTTTCGGGGTGGCAGCATCGAGCTGTTCCTACAAACTACGATTTATCATTTACTTTATTTATTTTTTATTCATATTATTCGCCTGAGAGGGACATTTAGAAATAAAGAATTCAGGAAAACAACCAGATCAACATGCAGAGTTCAAAACTTTTCCAAGTCATAATATTTAAGGCAACTGTTATGTGAAACATTCAGAAGTAAAAACCAACACTAATCAGTTAACAGTTCGGTTCATGATCTGACACGACTGTTACATACTTTTGTACTTTTGGGTTTAAACATCTTCAGCAATGAACATTAGTGATGAATTATCATACAAACGAACGTCTTGAATATTAACATCTGATTCAAGAAATTCAACATACAATCTCAGATTAAATAATTTAACGCCAAAACTCGTTATTCAGGAGGTCGACGACGCAAGTGCATTAAAATGTCTTCGAACTTTCCGAGACCGCAAATAGATTCATAATGCAGAATGAAGCAAAGTAAAACAGGGTGAATCTCACGACTTCTGTCCAGGTCAGATTTTTAGCCCCTAAATCAAAATAAATAAATAAGAAATTAGATTTTGGATTTAACAAAAGAGGCGTATTTACTAGGACTATTACCATTTTATTTACACTTAAGCTCAATTCTATTGCAAAAAAAATGGTACATTTTATTTAAATTGTACATTTTTAAGTACACATAATGGCAGTATGTATTGTACTCCATTTAATTCATACTGACAGTGATATTTGAAATGTTTTTCCATACAGGATGCTTGTATTACTGTATTACAGTAATGGGAATTTATTTATATCAGGAAAATGTCATTCACAACTTTTTCAATGCTCTTGAACAATATAATTTCTTACGTCTTTCTTTTAATTTAAGAGAAGGAAACTGTGGTTGTGCGATTCACCCAGCAGGCACAGCGTGAGACACGATTTTTGTGAAATCTCTCATTCGGGGCCGAATCAAAAAAATCTAAATCTGAACAAAACATCTTTCAGAGAAACACCTGAACGGAGCGACGTCTTCGTGCAACGATCAACGGTCAGCGTATATTGGAGCGTAGGGGTGCAATAACACAAAATACAGTCGTACATAAACAACGAGGGTGAATCATCATCATCATCATTATTATTATTATTATTATTATTATTAGCAGCGATGAAATCATTATTGATCTAATCCAATTTAAACGCAGCGTTAAAACGATAATACGGACCCAGACAGCACCGATGCATCATGGGTAATCCGAACACTTCTTAAAATAATCATCTAAAGAAAAGTGACTTGGTGAAGTTCGTTCATTCATTTATTTGTTCGTTCATTCACTGGCGATGAAGAACTGCATTATTCTAAGTGCAGAATGGTTTAAATAAGTCTCAGACGAGAAACAGTAGCAGGATGAAAGTGCATGAGGAAGGTCAGAGGTCACTCGGCTTGATTTTGAAGACGCAGATGCGCAGGTGAGACGCGATCTCGTTGCAGACGCTCACGCAGTAGCGCACCAGATCGAAGAGAGAGAGAATCTGATGGACACACAGTAAAGAGCGATTAGCAGACGTGACGAGCAGTGTTGGGTGTAACTCATTACAAGAAACTTGAGTTACGTAATCAGATTACTTTTTCAAGTAACTAGTAATGTAATGCATTACTTTTTCAATTTACAACAAAATATCTAAGTTACTTTTTCAAATAAGTATCCAGAAACTCATTACAAGTAACTTGAGTTACGTAATCAGATTACTTTTTCAAGTAACTAGTAATGTAACATTACTTTTTAAATTTACATCAAAATATCTAAGTTACTTTTTCAAATTAGTAACCAGTAACTCATTACAAGTAACTTGAGTTACGTAATCAGATTACTTTTTCAAGTAACTAGTAATGTAAAATTACTTTTTCAATTTGCATCAAAATATCTAAGTTACTTTTTCAAATAAATAACCAGTAACTCATTACAAGTAACTTGAGTTACGTAATCAGATTACTTTTTCAAGTAACTAGTAATGTAACATTACTTTTTAAATTTACATCAAAATATCTAAGTTACTTTTTCAAATAAATAACCAGTAACTCATTACAAGTAACTTGAGTTACGTAATCAGGTTACTTTTTCAACTAGTAAAGTAACGCATTACTTTTTCAATTTACAACAAAATATCTGTTACTTTTTCTAACTAAGTAACTAAGTTAGAACTAAGTAACGCAATTAGTTACGTTTTTGGGAGTAACGCAATATTTGAATGCATTACTAGAGTAAGTTTCCCCAACACTGTTTGTGACGAGTAACTTCAGGCCATGTTTGAGACCATGTGATCTTACCAGAGAAATCCACAACACCAGATATTCGTCGATGAAGCTGTTGAAGTACTGATCGAGAAACAACAGGCCGGGGCCCAGAAACGCCACGTCGTGAAGATGCATCTCACTCTTGGTCATGTGAGCCACCTGCAGTTCAAGTTAAGTACAACAGAAAACACTGAAATAACACTCAAAAGCTATTATAGAGTCTACTACAACAACACTGAGTTGTCACTCGCCACTAGCATATTGGTTTGCATTCATCTGCAGAACCAGGGTATATACAGGAATCATGGAGTTCAATTTAATACCTTTAAGACTCTTTCCGTACATTTTAAGGCCTCATCGTCGCCACTTAAAGTTTTAACCGTTACATCGGCGACACTTTAATTAACATTTACTATACATTGATTGTAAGTTAGCACACCTAAACAGTCTTAGTTTGTGATAACTCCTTATCAATGCATCATAATTCAGAAAGGTGGGAACGAAGCACAAGAGAATTAATTGACAAATTAATACAATCCTTTGGACAAATATACATAATGAAAAGATGATACAAAATTTAATACCTTGGAAAATGGCATTTAATACTTTTTAAAGGCCTTAATTTTTTGTTTTCTAAATTGATTTATAAACTTTTAATACTTGTTAAAAACATAAATATGAACATTGGATAAAGCCAAAGCCAAAATTCTTGTTTGATTTTGTTGACATATTAGAGTTAAAGGTTTTTACTGATTTTCTCTTTTCAAAACTCCAGAAAGCAGAAAAAACTGTCAAAAGCCAGAAAAATAAAATACATTTTCACCATTTTCACAAGAGTTATTAAAATTTTTGTAAAATTTCAAGCCAAATATATATGAACAAACCCCTCAGTAAAATTCATCAGGATATAGATAGGAATAAAACTGTAAGTTTTGGTGTGTGTAAGTGCTTCTGAAGTGCAGAACAAAACTCATTTTGAGAAAACGGCCGTTAAAGATAAAGATGCAATAAAATAAACACTTAAAAGTGTGTTTTGCATGTTTTCATTTCACTAGTCTGGAAAAAGAAAACACTTTATGAAAAGCCAAATAGCCCAAAATCTCAAAATTTACTAGTGCATGAAAAAAAAATATGGACACAAACATATTAGCCTGTAATGTCTTGCATTCAGTGTATATAATATACTATACATTATTGTTATCAAATTAATATACATTCTTTTAAATATTTTGAATAATTGATTATAAATACAAATGTACATCTACAATGTACATACATTATATATCATTTACATTATGAATTTTTATTAATATATGAATTACATTAAAAATGTAACATTACATTACAAAGTATTTATTTAATAAATATTTTAAATACAAATATATATTTCATATGTATTAATACTATATATTATTATCAAATTAATGTGCATTATTTTAAATATTTTCATTATTTGTATAATTTATTATATATATATGAATACTACAATAACACTGAGTTTAGGTCTTTCACTCACCACTAATTTATTGGTGATTTTGGCCGATACGAAGCCGAAGGCCAGAATATACAGACACGGATGTTTCTCGAAGAGCAGGACGGATGATTTTTTATAAATCATCATAGCGAGGATGATAACAGAGCCGATGTGCAGGACGGGAGACAAAACACTCGTACCCTGAAACACACACACACACACACACCGATGAAGTGACAAGACATGTCATATAATACTGTATGTCAGAAATATAGTGTATAGCTCAGGTACGTACCGCTATCGTGGAGCCGTTTTTCCCCACGCCGCCTGTAAATATGACTCGGAAGTAATTGGTACAGGTGAAAACCGCCCCGATAAACGTGCAAAGTGCTGGAATTATTTTCATTTGGATGTTTATGACGGGAATCTGTTGAATGCAAGAGAATGAGAAACAGTTCAGTTCAAAAAGCTTAAATATATCATATAATAATATACATCATTATTATATAACACCTTATTTTAAAGGATTATTTATACAGTTTTTAATCTATAATTTACATTATGTAATTATTAATATATTATTTTATAATATATATAGAATTTACACATTTTATATAGAATTTATGTATAGACATTATTATACTTTACATTGTTATTTATTATTAATATATTCTTTTATATTATAATATTAAGTATAGAATTTATGTACATATATTTTAATTTACATTATTTATTCATATAATTTTTTATATATTAAATACATAGTTCATGCACATACATTATAATTTACATTATATAATGTATCAGTAATATATTAATAAAAATATTAAATAGTTTATGTACTTAAATTATAAATTTGCATTGTAATTTATTATTTTATAAAATTAAATATATAGAATTTATGTACGTACATTATAATTTACATATTGTAATTTATTAGTATACTAAATTATAATATTAAATATAGTTTATACACAGATTATAATTTATATTATATAATTAATATTAATTTATAATATATCTTTTGTACTTAAATTATAATACATTCGCATTATGTAATTTATTATTTTATAATATTAAATATATAGAATTTATGTACGTACATTATAATTTACATATTGTAATTTATTAGTATACTAAATTATAATATTAAATATATAGTTTATATACACATTATAATTTATATTATATCATTTCTAATAAATATATATCTTTTGTACTTAAATTATAATACATTCGCATTATGTAATTTATTATTTTATAATATAAAATATATAGAATTTGTACATTCATTATAATTTACATCGTAATTTATTATTAACTATTTAAATTACACACTGTATTCTGTAATAGAATACACAAAGTATTATATTAAATAAATGCAACTATATGTATTTACTATTTAAATACATTATACAGTATAATGCAAATATATTATTATCATTATTATTATTATGAATATACCACATTATTTAAAAGACAAAGATATGACAATAATGTGAAGGTATTTATGCAAGCTAACTGTTATACGAGACTGTTCAAATAGTTATTTCTGGTTAGCACACACAGCTCAAGTTATTATGTTATATTATGTTATGATCATAAACAGATTCAGCGCGTGAGTGAATTACCCGAGACTGCCAGAAAGCCGATCCGCCAACAGCAGCCAGTAAATACATGAGAATTATGAAGATCTGCACTTCTGTAACATCAATGCTGAGCGGAGGAGAGAGCCATGTTAGAGCAAACACACACACACACACACACACACACACACACACACACGCGCGCGCTGATCACAGCAGGATTGGCTTCAGTTATCACAGATATATGATCTGAAGTGATTGGATCTGAACTGGAATCAATGGTGAGGTTCATTAGTGTTTCAGGAAGCTGATTGGTGCATTGCTCGCGTTTGATTGGCCATTCGGCGCTGGATTTTACCGTTTCGTTCCAAAACGTGGGCCCGACCGTAGCCGTAAACATCTGCAACAACACTAGACAGATCTGCAGTTCTGTAACATCAAATCTGCCCACGGGACAGTGACAAAACAGGCTTCAAACATCGTCTATTACTGACAATAAACATACAAAATCACTTCCAAGACCCACTTCAGAAGCACTTACACACACCAAAACTTACAGTTTTATTCCTATCTATATCCTGATGAATTTTACTGAGGGGTTTGTTCATATATATTTGTCTTGAAATTTTACAACATTTTTAATAACACTTGTGAAAATGGTGAAAAATGTTTTTTTCCTGTATTTTCTGAGTGATGAAAAGAGAAAAGTTATTAAAAATGTTGTAAAATTTCAAGCCAAATATATATGAACAAACCCCAGTCTATAGGAGAAAAACATTAATAATTTATAATTTATACTAATTTATAGATTACATTAAAAATCACAGATGTTTTTTCTATTACAAGTTTTCTGAAATGTTCTGTTTAAATATGCAAATAATGCATTATCTAATTAACTATGCATACATTTGCAGAACATAAATATGAACATTGGATAAAGTCAGGCTCATAATTCTTGTTTGATTTTGTTGACATATTAGAATTAAAGGTTTTTACAGAAGGGATTTTGAATTTCTCTTTTCATCACTCAGAAAATACAGAAAAAAAAAAAACATTTTTCACCATTTTCACAAGAGTTATTAAAAATATCGTAAAATTTTAAGACAAATATATATGAACAAACCCCTCAGTAAAATTCATCAGGATATAGATAGGAATAAAACTGTAAGTTTTGGTGTGTGTAAGTGCTTCTGAAGTGCAGAACAAAACTCATTTTGAGAAAACGGCCGTTAAAGATACAGATGCAAATAGATAAAGTCCAATAAAATAAACACTTCAAAGTGTGTTTTGCATATTTTCATTTCACTAGTCTGGAAAAAGAATATATATATATATGTATGTGTGTGTGTGAGTGTGTGTATATTTATATTTGCCTGTAGTGTCTTGCCTTAACAAAAGGTGCGTCCACATTAGCGAAATATCATGTGCAAAAAAAGGTGAACTGTCTTTTATGAAACCATTGCAAAATCTGTGCAGGGAAATCTTTCACTTTCATGCAAAAATAACAATAGCATTTATTCCTATTAAAATGACTGTATTTCTCCTGCGGAAATCCTCCAAACAGCAGCGAATGCAGCCGCTCAACACCAGAATAAACCATAAAACTAGTGCTGCACAGTATTGAAGAAAAATGTGATATGCGATAACTCATTAAATAAAGCGATATTCGATACGATAATGCTTAAAGTGTGTAAAATAAACTTAAATTATCTTTAAAATATGTTTAAAATTATATGACCTACATACCTGTTTCACATTCTTTTTGTGACAGTAAAACATCCCTAAACTTCTGGAAGTGAACATCAGTGTTTTACTGTATATAAGAAGTGTTATTTTATTCCTACATTAGGGTTATTTAACAACACAAACTGAATAATCAAATGTAAAAATAAACACTGCTTTGTTTTCACTTATGAATTACACATATATACTGATTCTTATTAAAGCTACAAAAGTTATTCAGCCGAGAGCAGCGAGTGATTTTCTCTTCGTCTTTTGTTCATGACCCCAGTTATTGAAAGCCATTGAGATATGCATATCTATATATACATCTGCAATATTTTGATATAATGTGCAGCCCTACATAAAATGTAATTTAGCATCTGTGGATTTGCATGGATGGATGTTCTACTTACATGCCGAAGCGCAGTGTGCCGGAGACGTAGGTCTGCCAGTGGGCACAATAAAACATGAACATGCCAGCGAAACAGCAGAAGAACATCCAGTCTGGGTGAGAGCCCAGTTGAACCGCTATACTGGTTCCCAACACCACAAACACTGGGAGAAACACAGCGTTAATACACACTTCACGGCAGAAGTCAAGGGAATTATTCACACAGGACATGTTACTAGAGCTGGGTATCGATTCAGATGTTCCAATTCGATTTCGATTCCCAATTCGATTATATATATATATATATATATATATATCTCAAATCCTAGATTTATAAAAAAAGAACAGTGAAGTAAAAGTGTGCACTGGTCACCTGTGGAGAGCGAATCGCAGCCGTGGTCGAACAGCTCCCCCAGTGGTGAACTGCTGTTAGTGCGTCTGGCCTGTTTCCCATCGATGGCGTCCAACGACTGATACACGAACAGGCCCACGGCACACAGGAGGTACGTCCAGAGAGGAGCCTGAATGCGTGCCATTAAAGGGATAGTTCACCCAAAAATGAAAATTAGCCCATGATTTACTCTCCCCCTTTAAAAATAATTTATCGTCCGAATTTACAGTTTTTACGCTAGAGCGATTGCGTCGGTACCTGTTCGGTTGCAGTCGGGCAGTAATACACCAGCACCAGTGTTGTGAAGATGTTGGTCGCCAGGCCGACGATGGTGATGAGGTTGGGCGCGATCCAGGGTGGCATTCTGCCGACAAGCCACTCCCAGTAGCGTTGCATTATGGGTTCGAGTAGCGAGCGTCCCGAACTGCTGTAGCGATGCTCCTCTAAACGCTTCAGCTGGTGGCGTGACAGAACCGGCGCCGGCAGCTCGACCAGTCGCCGCAGGGCGCTAGGAGCGAACCAGCATGATGAATCTACGCCACGTCCCCGCTCGCGGCTACTGGCCCCGCCCCGCCCACTCATCGCTCTCAGCCAATCACAGCCCGAGTCTGAGCCTGACTCCGCCCACTGCGCACCCACAGAGCCACAGCAGGATGGCTAGGCACCTTCAAACAGATAAGTTCATGGCTATAAGTATGGCTGCTAGCAGTTTACATGAAATCGCAAATGCTGCGATTATTTTTTGTGTGCAGCTTGTCAGTGACATACGGCTCAGTAAACGCTGCTCCATCTGAAAGCACTGCGAGTTTGCGTCGCTTATAACGTGCATATGAAAAAGCAACACGCCTCAAACATCTTTCCAAATATGAGACGCATTTATGAACCTCTTGTTTATTAGTCATGTTTAATCAATCCAAGTGTTTCAATCTTCTGTTAATTCAGATACAGCGATTTCCTGGAATGATGTGTGTTGTAATTCTGCGGGGCGTGTGTGTGAGAGTGTGAGAGACGCCCTCTGGTGTTCAGATGGAGCAGCATTTACAAAGTGCATGCGGTTTCATTGCGATTAATCGTGTAGCCCTACTGAAAGCACCACTGCAGAATTTTATAAAAAAAATGCAAATCATTTCACCTGTTCACCAATCGTGAGTTGGTAGACGCCAACAGGCCACGCCCCCAAACAAAAGCCTCTCGAGCGCACGTCACGCCGGCCAACAGCGATGCACTTCCTGATCCTCACTGCCGCTACGAAACAGAACAAAAAACTTGTTAAGGATAATATTTTAAACATGGCATATGGAAACTTTAAAAAACTTTTTTTTTTTTTATAAAAAATAAAAAAAGTAACAATTCTGACGGAAAAAAGGCAGAATTGCGAGATATAATAACGCGAGATTTTTCCTCAGGATTGTAAGATACGAACTTGATATTGCTATTTAAAGTCTGAGATATAAACTCGCAATTCTGAGGGGGGAAAAAACAGATTTTTTTCATTTATTTTTTATTCTATGACGGAAACAAGCTTCCATACTTACGCAATGATTTACAGTAGGAAATTTACTATTTGGAAAATACGACAGCAAAACTCTTAAGAAACATGAGATATTTAATGAGTTTACCAGGGTACTTATGAATACAAATCAGAGTAAAATTACCGACAAACCCATATACACACTACCAAGAACTAACTGCACACTAAGATTCCACTCATTAAAATTGACTACAACATAAACACGTAAATATAAATATGGTCATTCTGCAGTACCATGGTATTCTTTTGAAGCGTCTTGTAAATAACTTGGCATATGATATTTCGATCTGATACCATGATACTTTTTAAAGAGTTGTCATGCTACCGAAACCGGAATAATAATAATGAATATTAGTATGTTAATTAAGCTCATTATTATGCACAGTGAATGTTTAATCTGTCTGCATGCTTCAGCGATTCCGGGATTAACGGGTCAAATCGCTGATATATCTCAGTGTCACGGGGGGTCTCGGGTCCGGTGAATATGGTTCAGGGTTCGAGTCCCGGTCCAGTTCGATGTTTATTCGATCTTTTAATCTTCCGGTCGCATAACTCACCCACTAACTTCAGATAAACTCTAGATTCGGAGAAATGCACGATCTATCCGTTCGGCCCGGTGGGATCCTGATGTTTCGAGTCTGGTGTCGGTTCCCCCGGTCCGGTTAGCGCGAACTGCTAGTCCAACACCGGTCACTTCCGGTGCAGGTCCACAAGATGCGTCAAAGAGTGTCGTAGATGCGAGGAACTGCGCAGGCGCAGAGATGATTCTAGATAGTCGTAGAGGCGCAGCCAGCGCGCAGGACGAGCACTGAAGAAGAATCGCGTAATTAAATTAAACTACTTTGGAAGTTTTTTTAATTTATTTTTTATTGCATTTTAATAAGAACAAAACATAATTTACAAACAGCAGGACATATAACCATACGGTACATGTCAGGGGTAAACAAAAGGGGAAAAAACGAAGAAATAAAGAGAAATATATGGGAATTTTACAGAAAAAAAAATTGTACCTATTAAACAGTTGTTTTAAAAAAGTTGGATATTTTTCTATATTTTAATATCAATTTTAAATTGTTCAGAATGTTGAGTTTTTCTTTCCATTTGACTTTATCAATATAGTAACGGGCAAGTATAATAATTAAACTTTACTACTTTTGGAAGTTGCCAGATTTAAGCGCAGTTTTTCATGGAAACTTTACACATTGGAATCTCTATTTATGGTTTTGATTTGTTTCAAAATGTATTGATTTGTAATATATTATAGTATATAATTATAGTTTTTGATTATTGTACTACATTTTAATGACTAAAACAAACAAATACGTAAATAAATAAATGTAATAATAATTATTATTTATATTTACTACGTTTTTAAAGTTACATTTAGATACATATCAGATATTTTAAAAATTAGATTAAATGTAAAAAGTATTTTTAGAGTGCGAAAAAGTCTCTCATCTCATCTCAATTCAATTCAATTCAAATTCAATTCAATTCAGAATGTTCTTTTTTGACATGACAATTGTTTCAAATGTATTGCGAAAGAAGTTCTAAGAACAATTTAGAATTCTCTCTCTGTGTGTGTCTCTCTCTCTCTCTATCTCTCTCTCTCTCTCTCTCTCTCTCTCTCTCTCTCTCTTTCTTTCTTTAGGGGTGGAGCGTCATTTCATTTCTTCTCATCTCTTTCTGGTGAAATCGTCATCACATCAGACTAACACAGAAGAGTTGCATGTTTATTGTCACTGGATGAAGTTCCGTCCACATAAACACAAACGCATCTCTGCGTTCCGTCTTTAGTTCAGCGTGTCTATAAAACTCGTCCATTTCTCCCGTTTTTTTCCCCGTTTCTTTCTTTTTTGGGGGAGTCGCTTCATGTCTGTTTGCCAAGAGACAACGTGTCGAGGGAAATATCGTCCTTCAACAGCCAAAGAAAAACTCTGAGGAACTTTATATCAGGTTGGTGCCACTTTTCAGAGTTTTATTTCGTTTTAAACGTTAAGTTTAGCGTGTTCGGTGGAACGCTCGCCGCTGACGTCATGAGTCTGGCCCCGCCCCCTCATCCCTCATGCCATAATTATATCTTCTGAACTTCTGCAAGTATGGCATTAGCATGTTTCACTTTATTTATGCGCACTTTCTTATGTGGTTGAAGCAGTTTGGTATGTCCACAGCCATTTTGTTTTAAAACGTCAATTTAAGTGTTTGAAATGTTGTATTTATTTTCTTCTATTTTTAAATTACATTTTTTCATGAAAATCAGTACATTTTGTAATTGCACTTCATTTACAGTGCTATTTAGCTCAAAGTAAAAGTACATTATTTTTTTATTCATATTTTTTGCTTCATTGTTAACATGTCGGTTAAATAATAATTGGTTAAATGATAATAATAGCACTATTGTTCCTGAAACTGAGTCTGAATTCCCTCTCTTAAACGTCTCTATGTTTGCGCTTTAGACCACAGACTGTCTGAACAACTTCTGCCAAATGTTTTTATGGTCACATTTGTTCTTTTCCACTGTCTGTCTCACTGACACAGAGCCACAGACAGGCTGAACTGAAGACATTATTCAGTATAAATGAGGAAAAGCTGATATTGTAATAGTGGCCTAGAAGTGTTGTTGTACCACGGTAATACCTTGTTTTACCTTGACTGCAGCGCTAGAGTTTGTTGTGTGTGTTCCAGCTCATGTAAATCATGTTGTGTTTGTAAACGCCTGCAGATCTACATCCCAACCTGTTCCAGAACAGCAGCCGGTAACCATGGCGACCCGAGGCCACGCCTCCAGCTCGTTAATGAGCAACCACACGAAGGAGCGGGTGACCATGGCCAAGGTCACTCTGGAGAACTTCTACAGCAACCTCATATCCCAACACGAGGAGCGCGAAATGAGGTATAAACACACAGACACTTCATAAAGAGCTTCTGATTCTCAAATCACACTTAAAATGATGACATTATAGAGCCAAGACTCCAAAACTCTGATCTGAAGAACTACAGTCAAACCAAAATTTATTCAGACAGCTTTAACATTTCTCACATTATCACAGTTTATTCGCTATAGTTTAGAAAATGGTACTAAAATATGAGCAGAACTCAGTTGATATTTGACTGGTTTTGTCCGTCCTTCTGTTAGACTGTCTCACACATGAATTATGTTGAATATCTGTCAGCTGTTAAATTTAACTACACAATTAGATAATACCAGTTTAGCTCAACCAATCACCAAGCAATGCTTCATTGTGTTCAGTCTGTGTGTAAAAAGAGCATTAGCAATTAAAGAAAACACACTTCAGCAGAACATGATCAGCTCAAAGTGTCCCAATCAGTTTTGCTCCCAAATGTGTATAAATGTCACTGGTAGTCACTGAATGAAGAATATTTGGGTGTAATATGTCACAGTTTACTTTATTCTGCTCTCCTCACTCAAAAATGATCTCTGGTGTCTGAATAATGTTTGTTTTGACTGTATATTGAAGAATGGTTGAGTCTCCATTGAAACGTATAGCGGCTGAAAAGTGTTGTTGTTCTTGAGGCTGTTTGCGTTGTTTTCATTAGCGCTCTGCTAACCATCCGAAGCGTTTGTGAAGTCGTGTTCTGCTCCGCCAGTCGAGCGTGACGCTACATCATTCCTCTGTGGTGAAACACTCTTCCTGTGTTGCTTATTTACAGTGTGTTTTATAACATTAAGAGTTCTGTGCTAAAGTTGACACTACGTGTATGTCTGAGTCAGAGTTATTATCCTTAACATTAAAATCATTTTTGGTTAATTGAAATAAAGCCAAAATAAATATTAGATTAAACATAAAGGTGATGTGGAGTGTGATCTGACACAGTGTGCTCTGGTGTACACGACACATTTTGGCAGTTATAGTATAGCACACTGCAGAAAGATTGAGAAGTGCGCTGATTTGGTTCTTGCGTCTCGTAATCTAGAACGTTCTGTTGACAGGCAGCAAAAACTGGAGAAAGTGATGGACGAGGAAGGACTGCCTGATGAAGAGGTAACAAACACACACACTAACATTCACACCAAGAACACTAACGATAAATATAACGATAACTATATTAGCGTTGACACAAGCGGACGATAACTATAACCATAACTATATTAGTGTCGACACCAGCGGACGATAACTATAACGATAACTATATTAGTGTTCACACCAGCGGACGATAACTATAACGATAACTATATTAGTGTCCACACCAGCGGACGATAACTATAACGATAACTATATTAGTGTCCACACCAGCGGACGATAACTATAACGATAACTATATTAGTGTTCACACCAGCGGATGATAACTATAACGATAACTATATTAGTGTCCACACCAGCGGACGATAACTATAACGATAACTATATTAGTGTCCACACCGGCGGACGATAACTATAACGATAACTATATTAGTGTTCACACCAGCGGACGATAACTATAACGATAACTATATTAGTGTTCACACCAGTGGACGATAACTATAACGATAACTATATTAGCGTCCACACCAGCGGACGATAACTATAACCATAACTATATTAGCGTCCACACTAGTGGACGATAACTATAACGATAACTATATTAGTGTCGACACCAGCGGACGATAACTATAACCATAACTATATTAGTGTCGACACCAGCGGACGATAACTATAACGATAACTATATTAGTGTTCACACCAGCGGACGATAACTATAACGATAACTATATTAGTGTCGACACCAGCGGACGATAACTATAACGATAACTATATTAGCGTCCACACTAGTGGACGATAACTATAACGATAACTATATTAGTGTCGACACCAGCGGACGATAACTATAACCATAACTATATTAGTGTCGACACCAGCGGACGATAACTATAACGATAACTATATTAGTGTTCACACCAGCGGACGATAACTATAACGATAACTATATTAGTGTCGACACCAGCGGACGATAACTATAACGATAACTATATTAGTGTTCACACCAGCGGATGATAACTATAACGATAACTATATTAGTGTCCACACCAGCGGACTATAACTATAACGATAAATATATTAGTGTTCACACCAGTGGACGATAACTATAACGATAACTATATTAGTGTTCACACCAGCGGACGATAACTATAACGATAACTATATTAGTGTCGACACCAGCGGATGATAACTATAACGATAACTATATTAGTGTTCACACCAGTGGACGATAACTATAACGATAACTATATTAGCATTCACACCAGCGGACGATAACTATATATTAGCGTCCACACCAGCGGATTATAACTATAACTATTCCAACGATATCACTTCTCTGTGTATTTATCGTTATTGTTGTGGTGTGGACATCACTATTCTCTTTAACGAACAATTATTAAAACTTTATAGTTATCGTTACAGTTATCGTTCTTGGTGTGAATGGGCCTCGAGTATATAAATATTCGCAAATGCTTGTGTTGCGTTCCAGAAGCGAGTGCGGCGCTCCCAGCACGCTCGTAAAGAGACCGAGTTCCTCCGTCTGAAGAGAACCAGACTGGGTCTGGACGACTTCGAGTCTCTGAAGGTGATTGGACGAGGAGCGTTCGGAGAGGTGATTATGATAATGAGCGCAAACGACACACTAACGAAAGTCTGTGTGTGTGTGTGTGTGTGTGTGTGTTATATGCAAATCAAATGTGTTTCTGCTGTCCACAGGTGCGTCTAGTTCAGAAGAAAGACACAGGTCACGTTTACGCAATGAAGATCCTTCGCAAAGCCGACATGCTGCAGAAAGAGCAGGTGACGCCGAATTATTTTATTAAAAACAGGTTATTTTGTTGTTTTATTATAGAATTTTATTTTATTTTGTCTGTTTTTCTTTTTTATTACTTTATTAGATTTTTTTTTTTTTTGTCATTTGTTATTATTTTTAATTTAATTAATTTTTTTAATATTATTATTAATTTAATTATTTAATTTCATTCAATTTCATTGTATTTCCTGTCCCAGGTGGGTCATATCCGGGCGGAGCGGGACATCTTGGTTCAGGCAGACAGTCTGTGGGTGGTGAAAATGTTCTACAGTTTTCAGGATAAACTGAATCTTTACTTGCTGATGGAGTTCCTGCCGGGAGGTGTGTGTAATGAACTTCACATGTGTCTTCATGTTTACTCCACTCCATTTTGAAAATCAACTGGAAATTTTATGTTTTTAGACTTTTCTTCAGGACCTTTTGAATGATTCATTGAACTGATTCAAAATAACTATTCGAGTTGATTATTTTCAGAGAATCAGTACAGATTTGTATGGAAGCTTGTTTCCGCCACAAAATAAAACATTTTAAAAGATAATTGCGACTTTTTATCTCACAATTGCGAGTTTATATCTCGCAATTCTGACTTTTTTTCTCGCAATTGCGACTTTATATCATGCAATTCTGACTTTATTACAAATAATTGCGAGTTTATATCTCGCAATTCTGACATATTTTCTCACAATTGTGAGATATAAAGACACTTTTTTTTATTCTTTTTTTTTTTACCTCAGAATAGTTTATATCTCGCAATTCTGACTTTATAACATGCAATTGCGACTTTATGTCATGCAATTCTGACTTTATATCTCCCAATTGCGACTTTATTTCTCAGAATTGCGACTTTATATCTCCCAATTGCGACTTTATTTCTCAGAATTGCGACTTTATATCTCGCAATTGCAACTTTATATCTCGCAATTGCGACTTTATTTCTCAGAATTGCAACTTTATTTCTCAGAATTGCGACTTTATATCTCGCAATTGCGACTTTATTTCTCAGAATTGCGACTTTATATCTCGCAATTCTGAGAAAAAAAAGTCACAATTCTGACTTGATATATTGCAATTGTGAGAAAAAAAGTCAGAATTGTGAGATTATTATTATTATTACAATTATTATTATTATTTATTTATTATTCAGTGGTGGAAACAAGCTTCCATAGATTTGTTTGTGAGAATCATCATTCAAATTGTGCTTTTGATGCTTAAAGGAGTACTTCACTTAAGAATTAGAATCTCCTGATAATTTACTCTCCCCCTCGCCATCCAAGATGTTCATGTCTTTCTTTCTTCAGTCTAAAAGAAATGAAGGTTTTTGAGGAAAACATTCCAGGATGTTCCTCCATATAGTGTCTTCAATGGGGTCCAACGGGTCGAAGGTCCAGATGTGAGTTTCAGTGCAGCTTCAAAGTCTCGACACGATCCAGCCGAGGAATAAGAGTCTCATCTAGACAAACCAGCGGACATTTTATAGCAAAAATAAACATTTATATACTTTTAAACCACAAATGCTCGTCTTGCACTAGCTGAGATGCGCCACAATTGTGTCGAGACTTTGAAGCTGCACTGAAACTCACATCTGGACCTTCGACCCGTTGGACCCCATTGAAGACACTATATGGAGAAACATCCTGGAATGTCATCATGGATGACGTGCGGGAGAGTAAATTATCAGGAAATTCTAATTCTGAACTGAACTACTCCTTTACCTACGTGGAATACCAAACTCTTCTCGGTCCTCCAGGTGACATGATGACGCTGCTGATGAAGAAAGACACCCTGACGGAGGAGGAGACGCAGTTCTACGTGGCCGAGACGGTTCTGGCCATCGACTTCATCCATCAGCTGGGCTTCATACACCGAGACATCAAACCCGACAACCTGTTACTGGACTCCAAGGTCTCAGGAACAGGAAGTGACTCAATAAACCTCTTCCTGTGTGGCTTCTGCTTTTGCTGGACTTCTCTGTCAGCGAGGCCTTTGATTGGCTGCTAAATCAGATGTGTGTGTGTATGTGTGTGTGTTTCAGGGTCACGTCAAACTGTCAGATTTCGGCTTGTGTACGGGCCTCAAAAAAGCGCATCGGACCGAGTTTTACCGCAACCTGAACCACAGCAAATCAAACGACCTCAGTGAGTGATGAGCGATTCGATCACTGAACATAATTAATATTCATTATCATATTTGAATATACTCTATGAATAATTAGTGTCCACACCAGCGGACGATAACTATAACTATATTAGTGTCCACACCAGCGGACGATAACTATAACGATGACTATATTAGTGTTTACACCAGCGGACGATAACTATAACGATGACTATATTAATGTCGACACCAGCGGGCGATAACTATAACGATAACTATATTAGTGTTCACACCAGCGGACGATAACTATAACGATAACTATATTAGTGTCCACACCGGCGGACGATAACTATAACGATAACTATATTAGTGTTCACACCAGCGGACGATAACTATAACGATGACTATATTAGTGTTTACACCAGCGGACGTTAACTATAACGATAACTATATTAGTGTCCACACCAGCGGACGATAACTATAACGATGACTATATTAGTGTTTACACCAGCGGACGATAACTATAACGATAACTATATTAGTGTCCACACCACCGGACGATAACTATAACGATAACTATATTAGTGTCCACACCAGCGGGCGATAACTATAACGATAACTATATTAGTGTTCACACCAGCGGACGATAACTATAACGATAACTATATTAGTGTTCACACCAGCGGACGATAACTATAACGATGACTATATTAGTGTTTACACCAGCGGACGATAACTATAACGATGACTATATTAGTGTCCACACCAGCGGACGATAACTATAACGATAAATATATTAGCGTCCACACCAGCGGACGATAACTATAACGATAACTATATTAGTGTCCACACCAGCGGACGATAACTATAACGATAACTATATTAGTGTCGACACCAGCGGACGATAACGATAACTATATTAGTGTCGACACCAGCGGACGATAACTATAACGATAACTATATTAGTGTCGACACCAGCGGACGATAACTATAACGATAACTATATTAGTGTCCACACCAGCGGACGATAACTATAACGATAACTATATTAGTGTCCACACCAGGGGGCGATAACTATAACGATAACTATATTAGTGTTCACACCAGCGGACGATAACTATAACTATAACTATAACTATATTAGTGTCCACACCAGCGGACGATAACTATAACGATAACTTTATTAGCATCCACACCAGCGGACGATAACTATAACGATAACTATATTAGCATCCACACCAGCGGGCGATAACTATATTAGTGTCCACACCAGCGGACGATAACTATAACTATATTAGTGTCCACACCAGCGGACGATAACTATAACGATAACTTTATTAGCATCCACACCAGCGGACGATAACTATATTAGTGTCCACACCAGCGGACGATAACTATAACGATGACTATATTAGTGTCCACACCAGCGGACGATAACTATAACGATAACTTTATTAGCATCCACACCAGCGGACGATAACTATAACGATAACTTTATTAGCATCCACACCAGCGGGCGATAACTATATTAGTGTCCACACCAGCGGACGATAACTATATTAGTGTCCACACCAGCGGACGATAACTATATTAGTGTCCACACCAGCGGGCGATAACTATATTAGTGTCCACACCAGCGGACGATAACTATATTAGTGTCCACACCAGCGGACGATAACTATATTAGTGTCCACACCAGTGGACGATAACTATAACGATGACTATATTAGTGTCCACACCAGCGGACGATAACTATAACGATAACTATATTAGTGTCCACACCAGCGGACGATAACTATATTAGTGTCCACACCAGCGGGCGATAACTATATTAGTGTCCACACCAGCGGGCGATAACTATATTAGTGTCCACACCAGCGGACGATAACTATATTAGTGTCCACACCAGCGGACGATAACTATATTAGTGTCCACACCAGCGGACGATAACTATAACGATGACTATATTAGCATCCACACCAGCGGACGATAACTATAACGATAACTTTATTAGCATCCACACCAGCGGGCGATAACTATATTAGTGTCCACACCAGCGGACGATAACTATATTAGTGTCCACACCAGCGGGCGATAACTATATTAGTGTCCACACCAGCGGGCGATAACTATATTAGTGTCCACACCAGCGGGCGATAACTATATTAGTGTCCACACCAGCGGACGATAACTATATTAGTGTCCACACCAGCGGACGATAACTATATTAGTGTCCACACCAGCGGACGATAACTATAACGATGACTATATTAGTGTCCACACCAGCGGACGATAACTATAACGATAACTTTATTAGCATCCACACCAGCGGACGATAACTATAACGATAACTTTATTAGCATCCACACCAGCGGGCGATAACTATATTAGTGTTCACACCAGCGGACGATAACTATAACTATAACTATATTAGTGTCCACACCAGCGGACGATAACTATAACGATAACTTTATTAGCATCCACACCAGCGGACGATAACTATATTAGTGTCCACACCAGCGGACGATAACTATAACGATGACTATATTAGTGTCCACACCAGCGGACGATAACTATAACGATGACTGTAATGCCTACTATATTACAGTGGAATATATTTCTTCTAAGCACACGCTGCAGTTTTGTCGTTCGTCACTTTAAATGCTCGAGCTCTTGTGATGGATTCTGATTTGTTGTCCATGTTTTTATCGTTCATGTGCTGGAAAAAAAATCATTCTGAAAGTGATTCCAACGATATCGTTCTTCTGTAGTTATCGTTATTGTAATGGTGTGGACATCACTATTCTCTTTAACCTACGAATATAGGTTAAAAATATTAATAATTCACACGTTTTTTTCTCGTAGCGTTTCAGCACATGAACTCCAAGAGGAAGGCGGAGACGTGGAAGAGAAACCGGAGGCAGCTGGTCAGTGATAACACCGGGGTTCGTTAGTTCATTCACAGCACACAGGAAGTGATGCGTTATGTTGCTCCGTCTCTTTCAGGCCTTCTCCACCGTGGGAACGCCGGACTACATCGCTCCCGAGGTCTTCATGCAGACCGGATACAACAAGCTCTGCGATTGGTGGAGCCTGGGTGTCATCATGTATGAGATGCTGATTGGTAAGAAGCGAATGATATGCAAATGAGGGCGTGTCGTTATTTAGCATGATCAAGCGGCAACCTCCCTGTCTCTCCCTTGAATCAACACTGAGTGACTTAAACTGCAGTTCATCCACTGGCCACTAGAGACCGGCTGGAGAAGAGAGTCAATCCCATAAATCCCCATGTTAATACTCCCAACTATACAGCAGAAACACATGTTTACAGTCTGGTGCAAAAAGTGGTTTTGGTCTATAAAGCTAATTAGGATTTTTTCTTATTCGTTTAAATGATATTAAGCCTTAAAGTTCTGCATAATTAAGGGCGTGGCCACTTGAGTGACAGGTGGATTGCCGCTGATGTCACTGCTAGCCGTTTGTCTGCTAGCGTTAGCGTCACCTCAGATAATCCACCTCGCCTCACATTTTCGTTTTTCCGGGAGTGACGCTGCCAAGATGGCGACGGCCGGCTCCGCCCACTTTGGGCTTCAGAAACACTATGGGTGACTGAATGGGCAGTTTCTCATTATCATTTAAAGAGACATGCACTGAAATGGGTCGCTGTGAACAGATCTGTTTTTGAGGAGGTAAAAGGGTGTTGTTTTACACAACCATTAAGGAATTTTAACCAAAGTATGTTACAAACTTTACATGAAGACCCTAAAGTATCATACCAACTTGTGTAAAATGGGCATCCGATGACCCCTTTAATGTAAAACTAGGGCTGTCAAAAGATTAATCGCGATTAATCGCATCAAAAATAAAAGTTTGTGTTTACATCATATATGTGTGTGTACTGTGTATAATTATTTTGTATATATAAATATGAAAAATGTTGATTTTTGTATAATTTATATATAAAAAAATTATATTTATATATAATATAAATGATATATAAATATATACAGTATATGTATGCAAATATTTCTGTGTATTTATATATACAAAATAATTATACACAGTACACACACATATATTATGCAAACACAAACTTTTATTTTGGATGCGATTAATTGCGATTAATCTTTTGACAGCCCTATGTAAAACCTATAAAATGGCTGTTGTTGCAGGCTACCCGCCGTTCTGCTCAGAGACTCCTCAGGAGACGTATAAGAAGGTGATGGGCTGGAAGGAGACGCTGGTGTTTCCCCCCGAGGTGCCGATCTCAGAGCGAGCGAAAGAGCTGATCCTGCGCTTCTGCTGCGAGGCCGACCACCGCATCGGCGCGGCCGGCGTCGACGACATCAAGAGGAACGGCTTCTTCGAGGGCGTCGACTACGATCACATCAGGTCTGGCTTCGTAACCGTTTTTTAACCACTCTGAATCGACATGCACCAATGCTACATTTTTCTAAATGTCATAATCATTTGTTAACAAACAAGTATTCATTAGGCTACTTCAATGAGCTCATTGTTTCTGTATTAAATTACATTGTTTAAATTAGTATATTTTTCGCTAACTGGGATTTTGTACGTACTTTTCTGAAATACATAACTTAGACAGTTCCCTCTGATAACAGATCACTGTAAACTGTAATATGGACTCATGCACTTTCTGTAAAGCTGCTTTGAAATGATGTGTGTTGTGAAAAGCGCTGTACAAATAAACGGTGAGGATTCGATCTAACAAGGGTTTCGCGACTTGTTCGCAGGGAGAGACCTGCGGCGATCCCGATCGAGATCAAAAGCATCGACGACACGTCGAACTTCGACGAGTTTCCGGAGTCGGACATCCTGCAGCCACCAAGTAAGATACAAATGTTCTCATTTTGACTTTATATCACACAATTCTGACATCTTTTTGTTTTTAATTGTGAGATATAACGTCGCAATTGCTAGTTATAAAGTCCAATTCTAAGGAAAAAAGGACTGACTTTTTTTCTCAGAATTGCATGTTTATATCTCACAATTGCGTGTTATGAAGTCAGAATTGCGTTGATATAAAGTCAGATTTGCGTGATATAACGTCGCAAAAAAGTATTTTTTTAATTCTGTTGCGGAAACAAGCTGCCATAGCAAATAAACATGAATGAACATCAGAAGGAATGTTGATCATGAATCAGGGTTTCAACCCTGGAAAAACTTCAATAAAACAGCTTGAGTCACATTCGTCATGAAAACAAGTTTATGATATGAATAAATAATGTTATATATATCCAAATGAACTGATTTATTCGTAAGCTTGTAAATGATAATGGAACTGAAGTTTGTCAGTGCTGAAGTGTTCTGTTGCTGTGTCGAGGTCCGGCGGTGGCGAGCAACCATCATCACCCGGAGTCGGACTACAAGAACAAGGACTGGGTTTTCGTCAACTACACCTACAAGCGCTTCGAGGGTCTGACGGCCAGAGGAGCCATCCCGTCCTACATGAAGAGCGGGAAACGATGAGGATAAAACACGAAAACTATCATTTCTACCCAAAACACTACCAAAGAACACACTGCCACACTTCTGCAATGCTGGATATTTCAACTGCTTCATTTACACACGTTTTTATTTATGCTTTTCTGCCATCAGAACTTTTTGTGGGTAAGTTTTGGCAGATGTAATACCAAAATCCACTTATATAAACACTTCATTTGTAGCTCTGAAGTGCGGTGGGTATTTAAAGCTTTATATAGAGGGTATATGCATTGATGTCACTTTCCCGCGGGAACACACTCCCTCAGCCGGACTGAGTGGCAGAAGAGCTTCTGTGTGACTGGATTTAATAGGAGAAACTGCGAAAACGCCAGTAAAACAAACGATTATCAGTTTAAACTAAAGGTTGGACTCGATATAGTGTTTCTTACAACTTACCAAAGATAACCGTGGATATTTATATGCAGCAGGAATCGTGTTTCCTGACATTTATATGAGCCTGATTTCGATGCCGGGGAAATACATAAAGCAATTACTTATATCACTTGATCACTTATATCAATGTTATATATATATCATCATATCGTTCAGCCTTAAAACTTTTGTCGTTTTTTTGTCAGTGTTTATTTAAAAACATCAAATTATGCAGAATATGGTAAATATTTAATTGATGAGTTGTCGATACAATATATAATATATAGGGTGTGATTTTACCCCTAAATTCAGCATATTGACACAAAATGAAAACTGTAAATCCACCTTTCTAAGCCTGGATCCAATTTCTGCGAATTACAGCGATCCATTTGCTTCTCTGTTCTGTAGCTTTCTGCGGTATGTAAAAATATACCTCAGATTTCTTGTCAAATCCAGTTGTACAGTCAATCTCAAAGCTCTTTTCCAGTTTTAGATATGTTTTGTGTGTTTTTCGCGGTGTTTTTTCGCGGCATTCACGCTAAAAATATTTGCCACTCAGTGCGCGTAACCGCAGACGCTGAGCCCACGGTGACGTCACACGCATACCCTCTTATAACGCCATATTTTTGTCCTTCAGCGAAGACAAATCACTCTATCATGCAGTTTATTTTGAATTATAATGACAAATTATGGGTGCTGCCCCATTGATGCTGTAGTTTTAGTATGATATTGAGGCTGTTTGTTTGAAGCTTTGCTGTATTTCTATGTGCATCAGATTTGACTGTCAAAGGTACGAGCGGAGGGTCACGTGACGCGTGCCTTCATAAGCTTTACGAGCGAATGTTTTTACTGGTGTCGGTACGATTGATTTAATGTCAATTTAACGGTAGTTTCCTGGAAAATATTTCCAGACTTTTTTATATATAACTTTACAGCATGCAGTGCATCGTTAAATATTTTTATATTGATATTTAACCGTCTTTTAGTTTGTAATGACAGACGTTTGACGTGTGTGTGTGTGTGTGTTTATATCTTCAGTATCAGTATCTTCTCTTCATGTCCAAAAACGCATTTAAAGTTTACAAATATAAACAATAAAAGTTACATGCCTTTTGATTCACTTGTTTAATTTTTTGGGTGAATTAACAAAGATAAAAAAATAGTCATGAAACATACTTTTATAACATTTGCAGTCAAAAGTTTGGAATAATTAAGATTCTTGAGCACCATTTATTTTGAAATGTTTCTTGAGCATCAAATCCTCATATTAGAGTGATTTCTGAAGGATCATGTGACACTGAGGACTGGAGTAATGATGCTGAAAATTCAGCTTTGATCACAGGAATAAATTACACTTTACTATATATTCACATAGAAAACAGTTGCTTTTAATTAGTAAAAATATTTCTTTCTTTTTTTAACGGCATTTCTGATCAAATAAATGCAGCCTTGGTGAGCAGAACAAAAAAACGCATAAAAAACGTATTTATACCAAACTTGACTGTACATGCATTCATTGAACAGATGCTTTTATTCAAAACCTCTTACAAATGATATAAAACGCTTGAAAAGTTTGCTTTATAATTGGTTTACCTGATATTTATTACATTAATCTACTGTATCTTGTACTGTACCATCATCATCTTGACACTAGATGGCGCTGACAGACAAAAAATCTTCCTGTCACTCACAAAAATGAAGTTTAAAGTCCCCCTGTTGTCAATCATTTTATCCCTTAAATCTCATCTCTGATCACCAAAATGACACATTTAAACGTTTTTTACTTAGTTAAAAGTTCATGTCTTAAAATATCTTGACTGTAACTCGACACCCTTGCCTCATTTAGTATACGCGGTTCTGTGAATATGCAAATGAGCCCCGCCTCCACTCACTCACTCAGCTCAGAGATCCACTGGTTGACGATCACACGTTGATCTGATTGGTTACAAGGTAGTTTGTGACGTCAGAAACACCAGCGATTTCAAAGCGTGTTTTTGAGACTGTCTTTGGTTCACTGCAGTTTTAAGGAGGAAATACTCAGCAATGCTGTCGACTTATGAACTTACACATGCTTTGACTTGAAGCAGATTAAAAACACCACATAGACACATAAACAACATTAAAAGCTGGATTTACACCACAGGGGGACTTTAAAACAATGCACAATAATCTCGAGTGATTTAGTTATTGATTATTAATAAGCAGATATTGTGTAGTACAGTAATGGCAGGGTCTTGCTCAAGGACACAATGGTGAAAAGATCTCAGGTACTTTTAAGTTCAAAGGTCATCTATCCAAGAGAGTGATGTGTGACTCGAGTCAATATGTCAGTCAAGTCAGTCACACACACACACACACACACACACACACACACACACACACACACTTACAGATGCTTACTCACACAGACACACACTTAAAGAGATACACACACATAAACAGACACACACTTAAACAGACACACACACAGACACACACTTAAACAGACGAGTGATCTGTGACTCGAGTCAATATGTCAATCAAGTCACACACATACACACACACACACACTCACTCACACACACAGACACAGACATAGACACACACTCACTCACTCAGTCACACACACACACACACTTACAGATGCTTACTCACACAGACACACACTCACACAGACACACACTTAAAGAGATACACACACATAAACAGACACACACTTAAACAGACACCTCACACAGACACACACTTAAACAGACACACATGTAACGGGGGCCAGCTAGTAGTCGCTGTGCGAGTAAACCTCACTCCTCTGATCTCAATAGGCGCTCTAGCGACAGACGCCTGCAGTCTTTAGCCTCCTTGTCAGAGCACCTGACTCTCACGCCGGAGACCTGTGTTCGAGGCTGGAGGGGTTAAAGACACACACTCACACACACAGACACACTTAAACAGACACACACACAGACACACACACACAGACTGGAGTGATCAGTGACTCGAGTCAATATGAAAGAGTGAATTATTGTGAAATAATGAATATGAATGAACGAGAGTGACATAATGATCAGTCATTGGTGGAGGGCAGGAGGGGCGGGGCCGTTGAGCCGATCTAACTCGTCGACCTGTGGAGTGGGCGTGGCTCGGTTAGGCCCCTCCCCCAGGGCAGTGATGAGGTTGGGGACGCTGCGGCTGCGCACACACTGGAAGTCCACGTGTCGACTCTTGCCCTCCTCCTTCTCCCAGGACAGCGCGAGGAACGGGCGCTGCACGAACCGGTAGATCACCTCGTTCTTCCCGCCGGGCCGCCGCTTCACCTTCTCCTTACAGGTGGGGTAACCTGGGACACACCGCAACGTACCTCTCAAGCGGGGAATCTGGGCTTATAAGTCGCGCTTCCATTACCCTTCAAATTGCGCAAATTGAAATTGCGAATTGAAAAAACTCCCATTTAATGCAAAAACGTTTTTACGCTCGCGTGAGGTGGTTTTCAGGCGATCC
>CM040807.1:36110095-36125095 GCA_022829025.1 Squalius cephalus | reverse complement strand
ACAAATTTAGAGCTCAGAAAAGAAAACAAACTATAGCATTTTTTAAATAAATAAACACTTAAATATATATATATATATAATTTATCTTTAGAATAATTGTTACTCACCCGAAGTGTCTGCCTTCAAATCATTGAAACCCTTTCAGGATCTTCCAGCAGCGGCGCGCGGATTAGCCGACATTAATCCAATAAAAACGCGGCGCTCAGGTGAGGCCAGTGCGCGTGCGCGGGACGGGGTGCGCGCGCAGAGCTGATGTCTGAGGAGGACTAACAGCGAGGTAAACGAGTCATACTTGACAGGTTTGGTTAAATGTTGGGCATTTTTTTTAAAGTCTATGGGCACAACACAACACTTGTGCTAAAAGCGAGTGCTATATAGTCTTTTTAAGGTTCTGTTGTTTGCGCTTTATTAATTTGCCCTCTCGTGACGCGAAATATTACCGCGAAATATTACCACAGAAATGACCACACAGTCTTTTAAGATTACACAAAGTGTTATTATAACTTAATCTTTAATAATAAGTAAATAAATTAAACAAAAAACAGGTAAGTTGGCCATTTCGAGTGATTGTTCAGTTTATCCTTAGCAATGTTATAATGTTGGGAAATGATATGGTAATTTCACATTCAAGTTCACTCACAGTTTTTAATGCAAAAGAACAAGTAGTCACAGAGTCTTTTCAGGGGTGTTTAGTTGGGAAATATATTGTGGTCTTTTAATTTCTGCAAATTAGGTCACATTTGCTATGAAAAACAGTAGTCAAACATTTGAGGTGGATCAAAAACTTTAATCAAAGTTATACATGAATTTTGAACAATACACATTCTTGTCTTAAGACAGCTTTGATGAACTTTTTTGATCCACTTCAAATGTTGACTACTGTATATATCAAATGTGAAACTATATATATATATATATATTCACCATTTTGAATAATATTGTCACTGTCTGGCAGAAACCTCACATCTCTCACATCAACTTCACATTTTTATTTTTCATAAATCATTATTGGTTACCCTTTACATTTATCTGTGTTTTTTCCCGCAAATAATTAAACAAGGAAAAGTATTAATTTGTGACTAAATCTCGTAACTCCATTGGATCCTCAAACTGTCAGTCAAACCTCGTTACTCCGCCCCCTCTATGAGGATAATGTTTTATGTATTTGAGGCGCGGAGATGAGTGTCTTAGTCTAGCATTTGTCATCAAGCCATAGCCGATACTGTCTTAAATTTCCTGAAAAGTTTTTTGAGATATGAGGTTTACGTCCAACAGCGACAATATGCATAATATATTTAATTCATATTTTTATATGTTCTATATAAATAGAAAAACAACATTATCAGTCCTTTTTTCGATATGTTTGCACACTTCTGCTGTACTGGCTCATAAAACAGTCCTCACAGTTATATCAGAGTCCTGATGTCTTCTTTTGGCCTTAACTCCGCTCTGAAGGATATATTACACCTGACAGTGTGTTGAGTCTGGACGACACGTTGCCGTCTTCCTCTCTCTGAACAAACACTGTCCTTTACGTTTATTAAGAACGGCTGCTGATTTCTTCTCCAGCGCGGCGAGATCCATGTTCAACGCCACCGCCATCTCAGCCTTCGTTACCGACACAAAATGGCCGTCGCTGGCGAGACTGTCCAAACCTCCAGCGATCAGAGCCTGAGGAACAAAACCATAAGATGTGAAAATCATTTCAGCTTTCTTTCTTTTTAGACATCTGTGAAGGTTTGATCTCACCTCTTGGATGAGGAACTCGGCTGCGCTCACTGGACCGTTCTGTCTGGGTGCACTGATGCATGATGGGAAATGTAGTCCACATCTGCTCCAAGACAGAGATCAGTTTCATTATTATCGTCACTACAAACGTCACAACCACATAGACTTAGCTTAATGTCTAATGTCTATGTGGTGTTTTTAATCTGCTTTAAGACAAAGCATGTGTAAATTCATAAGTCGACAGCATTGCTGAGTATTTCCTCCTTAAAACTGCAGTGAACCAAAGACAGTCTCAAAAACACGCTTTGAAATCGCTGGTGTTTCTGACGTCACAAACTACCTTGTAACCAATCAGATCAACGTGTGATCGACAACCAGTGGATCTCTGAGTGAGTGAGTGGAGGCGGGACTCATTTGCATATTCATAGAACCACGCATACTAAATGAGGCGAGGGTGTCGAGTTACATAACATTCAAGCTTTTTTTTAAGGCATGATGAATTTTAGCATTTAAATATGTCATTTTGGTGATCAATAGATGAGTTGTAAGGGATAAAATGATTGACTACAGAGAAACTTTAACTGTTGTATTCTATATTTTAATGTTAAATATATTTAAATATTTAAATGTTATAATGTTATTTATCTTTACGCTCACCTCTGATTGTTGGTGTTGTTGTTATTGGTGTTGGCGTGGGAATTTGCATATGAGGGCTCGGCCTCGTCCGCTCTGCTGTCTGCGATCTGTAGGGGGCGCTGGCTGGTCATCTGGGTGGGAGAATGGGTTCCTCTCTCCATAGCGAATGGATCCACATGGTTTCCGAACAGGCCGCCTGCTCTCTGTTGAACAGAAGAAGAGAGATACGTTATGCATTAATCCTTCTCTATCTCCTTTGCCATCTCTGGGGGTCCCATTTATAAAACTAGGAGTGTGTAGGATCCTCAATAAAAGCGTACATGCGCCTGAAAGCCAAAAATGGCGTACGGCAAAAAATATTCAGACTTATAAAACCATGTGTACACCAGAACCTGCGCATAATCCCCTTTATAATCCCAGTCAGCGGAAGATTGTGAACATGCGTCTCCACCCCGAAATAACCATATGTGAGCTTACAACGCCTCCTTTTACTATGCATATCCTCATCTGCATATCATTTGCATATGCATATTCATCTACGAGATACAACGTTTAACGGTACAAGACATTAGGAGAATATGAGATGCGGATGTGCGTCACATTACATTGATGAAAATAATTTAGTAGCCGATCCTCGCCTTGTGATTTAATGAATAAATCAAATAGTATAAAACACATTTCAGAGAAAGTTTTTCTCAATCTTTTCCACCGGCCAAATTTAATTGCTTTATATTTTTAATGGAAACAGAAAGGCCTTATTGTTCATTATTGGTCATTATTTGCGTGTAAATATTTTCTGCTATTATCATGCGCTGAGCAAACATTAAAACACAGCGTGCCTCAAAGTGTTCAACAGCAGCGCATCCACTACTAATATCTCTATTCATTAGAATATAAAAAATCTTGTTGTAATGATCAAGTAATTTAAGTGCTTAACTCCATTAATGAGAATGGCATATTTAATCTAAATGTGTATATTAGATAGTTTAAAGCATTCTTTTATGTATTTAAACTGTTATTGTGAACATCACTGTATTTATGATTAGGACTCATAATGAAGATTATAGTGGTTTTCCTTCATCAGTTCCTCAGATCTCCATCGGTGTCGCCAAACTGTTCGTACGCATGGATCAGAGTAACTTACAGATGCACTGTCAAGTTTGTTTCTATAAATCAGAACTTATGCGTGTGAAGTGGCGTACGACTCGTTTGTGCGACGCCGCGGTTATAAACGAGGCCCCTGGTCTGGTCCGTTCTGTTCTCCACCCACCCTGTAGATGCCCTCCTCTCCGGCCTCGTCCATCGCTCGGTCCATCTCCTCGTCGTTCAGGAGATCTCCAGAGATCGCCCGTTGCAGTTCAGGAGCGGCTTCTTCCTCGATGCTCCTCAGACCCGCCTGAGGGAAAGACAGATCAGGGCTCGACTTTAAAGGGCCAGTTTTTTGGTCACCCAAAACTGAGAATTCTGTCAGTAATTACAAAAAGTATTCTCGTCGCTTGATAAACTTAAAGTTGAGCCACTGCAGTTACTGACTATTTTAACAATGTCTTTACTAACTTTTCTGCAAGTTTCGATAACAGAGAAGCTTATGGAGGAGTGAGACAGCTCTCAGATTTAATCAGAAATATCTTAATTTGTGTTCTGAAGATGAACGAGAGTCTTACGGGGTTGGAACAACAAGAGGGAGAGTGATTACTGACAGAACTTTCATTTTTGTGTGAACTAAACCTTTACTGTCTGATCGTAGTGTGAGACGTATGCAGAGACGAAGAGACCTGTATCTCTGTGGTGTTTTTGTTTTTCTTGTTCGGCCGGTATCCGTAATATTCCTCCTGTCGCTTCATGAACTTCCTGAAGTGGTCCTGGATCAGGAATGTGGCGTAAAACTTCCCCACGGTCACCTCATCATCTGTGATTCAACAAACAAAACATTTAATCCTTAAGTTGTGTTCCGTTCATTTTTGCCCTGGAGAGGATTCTCCTTTTCCTGAAAATGCTAGTTCATGTTATTGCATTGGACTAAACCTTACTGAAGTAACAACTTCCCAAAAATGTATTTTAGCCCCCCAACTTGTTACACTTGTGGAGCTCTGGGTCAAAAATGTCCCACCTTTTAAATCTCTCGCTATGTTATAGTATCACCAAATATTGGATTCAACCATTTTGTCAACTTGTTTTCTCTCAATTTGCACAGGTTTTGTATTTCTTTGTGGATCTGATTGATCGTGGGCCTCTTTGATTTGACCTCATGAGGATCAACCAGATCCAAAACCAAACACACAAAACCTGTGCTAACTGAAAGAAAACCAGTTAACAAAAAGACAACCCAACGTTTGATGATAATATACTTTAGCATAATGAGAGATTCACAGGCAGTTTAAAAGGCGGGTCATTTTTGACCCGGAACGAGTTTTAATAATGCCAGTGTTATTGCAGTTTATTATTCAGTGTAGTCGCATGATCGAGAGATCTGACCTCCGATTGGTGGGATGACCTGGTCGAGCAGTTTCATACTGGTGCGTTTCCAAATCTTCTTAATAATCGCACGCAGCTCTTCATTCGCCTGCTCAAAATTACCTGACGAATGGAAAAATCAGAGATTTCAGGCTTTAATGGGTGAGTACTGACATTATTTCCATACATTTATTTGAAATCTTCACAGAAAATAGTTTGGTGTAGTACATTTCTAGTAAAAATTCTTTAAATTAGATGTGAAATGTTGAAGTAGAAAGACTAAAATAGTTTTTTCCAATAACTGAAACTTTGAAGAATCATTTTTTGCAGTGTATTAAATAATAAATAACGCCACAACCTTCGGTTTTGATTTTCAGTGCCGTCCTGACGAGAGCGAACAGCGTGGCGTTAAACGTCACCGTTCCATCGCTGTTCAGAGGCATGTTCATGGAAATCAGCCTCTGGGAACAAACATAGAAATATGTAAAAGTGCTTGGGCCAGCAGTTTATGAATTAGGGATGCACTGATATGAACATTTTGGCCGATAACAAGAACCGATCATTTTTTATATAAAAGCCAATAACCGATATATTGGCCGATAAATCCAAATCCAAATTTTTATATAACCGATATATTGGCCGATAAATCCAAATCCAAATTTTTATATAACCGATAACCGATATATTGGCCAATAAATCCAAATCCAAATTTTTATATAACCGATATATTGGCCAATAAATCCAAATCCAAATTTTTATATAACCGATATATTGGCCGATAAATCCAAATTTTTATATAACCGATATATTGGCCGATAAATCCAAATTTTTATATAACCGATATATTGGCCAATAAATCCAAATCCAAATTTTTATATAACCGATATATTGGCCGATAAATCCAAATTTTTATATAACCGATAACCGATATATTGGCCAATAAATCCAAATCCAAATTTTATATAACCGATAACCGATATATTGGCCAATAAATCCAAATCCAAATTTTTATATAACCAATATATTGGCCAATAAATCCAAATTTTTATATAAGTTCATAAGCCTGATTACAAAAACAATAGACTCACCATTAAAATCCACGTCCCAAACACACAATTATAATGTTCTTATTATGATTTTATGTAGCCGATATGACAGATTTGCGCATGTTGCACTGAACCGTATTTTCCTTTTTGAAGTGATACTAATCATATTTCGAGCAATTTAAAACCATCATGTTTAACAGTGCGCATCTGAAGAGTCTCAGCTGGAGGAAATAATACATTATTTACTGGCTTTAATATATCAGCCAAATTTTCTTATTGGGCCGATATTGATAGCATTTAAAAATGAACATATATCGACAGATATCGATATGGTGGCCGATATATCGTGCATCTCTAGTATGAATGTGTTTATGTCTCACTTTGCAGGCGACACGATGAGGACAAAACTTCCCGAACCCGAGCGGTGGCTGGATTCTCCTCAGCAGCGTCACGACGTCCAGGTGTTTAATGCGCCCCCTGCCAGAATAACACAAAATAACACTGATAATCACAAGTACGTCATTCAAAATCAACCAGAAATCAAAATGGGCCTCTTTAACTTATTACGACCTTTAATATGTGCACATAATTGCAAGGAAAAAAAGGTGTTTTATTTAAATTGGTGCCTCCTTTTTGGATGACGTCACCAATCCGTTTGACTTTTCCAGCACCTCGTGAAAAGACTTTTCCCCATCCAAACAATTTCTGATTGATAATAAAATCAAGTTTTATTATTTTATTATTTATTTTATTATTATTTTACTACATTTCTTTCTCTCATTGAATATCCTGTTGAAAAGCATCTGGGGTCTCATTTATAAAACTGTGCGTAGGATCCTTACTAAAAGTGTACGTGCGCCTGAAAGCCAAAAAATATTTATAAATATATTTTGATATATTTATAAATATTTATAAATATATTTTGATATATTTATAAAAGCGTGTGTACGCCAGAATCTGCGCATAATCCCCTTTATAATCCCAGTCAGCGGAAGATTGTGAACATGCGTCTCCACCCCGAAATAACCATATATGAGCTTACAACGCCTCCTTTTACTATGCGTATCCTCATCTGCATATCATTTGCATATTCATATTCATCCACGTGATGCCATGTTTAACGGTACAAGACATTAGGAAAATATGAGATACGGATGTGCGTCACATTACATTGATAAAAATAATTTAGTAGCCGATCCTCGCCTTGTGATTTAATGAATAAATCAAATAGTATAAAACACATTTCAGAGAAAGTTTTTCTCAATCTTTTCCACCGGCCAAATTTAATTGCTTTATATTTTTAATGGAAACAGAAAGGCCTTATTGTTCATTATTGATCATTATTTACGTGTAAATATTTTCTGCTATTATCATGCGCTGAGCAAACATTAAAACACAGCGTGCCTCAAAGTGTTCAACAGCAGCGCATCCACTACTAATATCTCTATTCATTAGAATATAAAAAAATGAGTAACTCTCTGTAATGATTTCATGTAATTTAAGTGCTTAACTCCATTAATGAGAATGGCATATTTAATCTAAATGTGCGTACGCAACGGTTATAAGTGAGGCCCCTGATTACAGAAGGAAAATGTGTTGCAAATGGCATTTCATGTTGATATTAAAGTCGGCATTAAACAGAAGTTGCACTATTCTTTTCTTCTCAATGACAAATGTGGGCGGGGCTTGACTGTGTCTGTGGGGAATTGATTGGATGGTTGTGGTTTGCTATTGGTGGATCTCATGTGAGTGACAGGTTGCCCCGCCCACATCCTCAGAGGGAAGGAAGTTATTTTGATTCAAGATTACAAGGAACATGAATTTAAAACAATGATGTGCACCCATAAATCATTTATAATAACACTTTGATTTCATGGTGACTTTAGCGCTTTGCTTACGTTGCCTCAGGGTCGTACTCAGCCCAGATCTTCTTAAACTCGTCTAAATGATGCGGACCCAGTATCGACCAATCACGGGTCAGATAGTCAAAGTTGTCCATGATCACGGCCACAAACAGATTAATGATCTGCGATAGAAAACATTCAGTGTAAGTTAACGCGTGTGAATACATTTTGGTTCGACTGTAAATGCATACAGACTCCTTCAACATTTCTCACATTATCACAGTTTATTCGCTATAGTTTAGAAAATGGTACTAAAATATGAGCAGAACTCAGTTGATATTTGACTGGTTTTGTCCGTCCTTCTGTTAGACTGTCTCACACATGAATTATGTTGAATATCTGTCAGCTGTTAAATTTAACTACACAATTAGATAATACCAGTTTAGCTCAACCAATCACCAAGCAATGCTTCATTGTGTTCAGTCTGTGTGTGAAAAGAGCATTAGCAATTAAAGAAAACACACTTCAGCAAAACATGATCAGCTCAAAGTGTCCCAATCATTTCTGGCCCCAAATGTGTATAAATGTCACTGGTAGTCGCTGAATGAAGAGTGTTTGGGTATAATATGTCACAGTTGACTTTATTTTGCTCTCCTCACTTACATAAATGACCTATAGTGTCCTGCACACACTAGTGAAAAAAAAAAAAAATTTATATATATCTGAATATAATGAATAATGTTTGATTTGACTGTACGTGTGTGTGTGTGTGTGTGTTGGAGTGTGTGTACTCACTAGGAAAGCGCAGAGCATGTAAAAACTCATGAAGTACAGAACAGCGAATCCCGAACCGCACGTGAACTCTTCTCCAGGAAGGTATTCTGACTTTGGGTCACAGCGCTGACCGTACAAACAACCCAACATGATCTCCTGCCAGCCCTCGCCTGTGGCACACCTGTGGACAGGTGTGTGTCTTTACAAACATGCTCATAACACACACACACAGCGAGGCCTTCACGGTCACTACCTGAATAGTACCAGAACGGCTTGAGGAAACGTCTGGAAGTTGTTGTTACGGTTGATCACGGTGCCGTCTAGTAATGCGATTTTGCCAAACACCTGATAAAGGAAAGTCACATTATCATTAGTGTGATGCTGAATATACAGGACTGAATATTTTTGACTTTTTATCAAAAACTTGTAATCTTCGTTATTCCATACTTTTGACTGGCAGTGTATCGCGAGCCGTGTTTCTAATACTCTTCAAATTGCGCAAAGTGAAATTGCGTTTTGAAAATTCGCACAATGGAAACACGTCAATTTCGTACGGAACCGCCTTGAACCGCAACGTAAAAATTATTATTAATATTATTATTTTTTAATTATGAGAATAAAGTCTAAATATTTTGAGATTAAAGTAAATGGTAATGCCATGTTGGTAGATTAGCACCTGTAGAATTTCCTTTTGTTGAAAGCCCAGATAAAAGTAAAAAGCTACTATTATGTTTAGATCCATGTCCGAGGCAGTTCGACTTCACAAGCGCATTTCTTTACTAAAATTTTTACAAAAATATTACAACTTTATTCTCATAATGTTTTGACTTTAATCTCAAAAGATTTTGACTTTATTCTCTTAATTTTAGCTTTTTTTTTTGTGTGTGTGGTTTAGGGCTTACATAATTTCACAAAAAAAAGTTTACTCTCGCATGAGGTGGTTTTTCAGGCAGTTTTCGAAAAAGAAATATTTAGCAAAACTGCAATGGAAACAGTTTTTGCACATTTATAGGCGTAGAAGACGAGACAGAGTTCTTTATTAAACTCATAAAAGACAAAAAAATTACGGGAAAACTGGATTCTGAACCTCAAAGAAATGCCACAATCAAGACCTTGAAGTAGATATGAGGGAGAAACACCCAGAAACACCTCATTCGTTCCGCTCACAAGTATAAGAGGCTTTCCTTGCCATTAATGCTTGGAAAACACACCAACGTCTCCTTCCATTAAAAGTAATGGCTAGTGTGGTGGCTGGGATATATGTAAACCTACCAACGTCCGTTGCCATAATTGTTGGAATGACTTATCGAGAGAGGAAAAAATTGTGTTTCAGTCGCATAACATTGGTTAATGGAAACGGTGTCATTTCGTCGTTTTTCATCGACATTTAGAAAATATCGCAAAAGATTTGCGCAAATCTGTAATGGAAACGTCATTTTGCAAGAGTTTTTCATAGACATTGAGAAAATATCATAAAAAATTTGCGCATATCTGTAATGGAAACATCATTTCGCAAGAGTTTTTCATCGACATTGAGAAAATATTGCAAAAGATTTGCGCAAATCTGTAATGGAAACGTCTTTTAGCAAGAGATTTTTATTGACATTTAGAAAATATCGCAAAAGATTTGTGCAAATCTGTAATGGAAACGTCATTTCGCAAGAGTTTTTTAATTGCCATTTAGAAAATATCGCAAAATATTTGCGCAAATCTGTAATGGAAACGTCATTTAGCAAGAGTTTTTTATTGACATTTAGAAAATATTGTAAAAGATTTGCGCAAATCTGTAATGGAAACGTCATTTAGCAAGAGTTTTTTATCGACATTTAGAAAAATCGCGAAAGATTTGCGCAAATCTGTAATGGAAACGTCATTTAGCAAGAGTTTTTTATCGACATTTAGAAAAATCACAAAAGATTTGCGCAAATCTGTAATAGAAATGCGGCTACACTGATTGTGCGTGTTGTACCTGCATGCCGATGACGGCGTAGATGAAGAACAGCATAACGATGAGGAGAGCCACATATGGTAAAGCCTGCATAACACACACCAACAGCCTCGTTACACACATCGGTATTACAACACATACCGGTAGCTGATTATAATTAATATGTTTTCTGTGCACATTGTGTTATTTAATGTGTGATGCTTTTATGTATACTGTTTACGTGACTCTTGTTAATTGCCCCTTGGGGACAAATAGAGTGTTTTGAAATTGAAACTGAAATGATGATGCAGCGGACCGTCAGACCTGGAATGATTTGATGAAGGTCCACAGCAGGTTTCGAATCCCCTCAAAGCGGTTGAGCAGTTTGACTAACCGCATGACGCGGAAAAGCCGGAAAAGTGTGATTGACACACTCATGTTCTCGGAGTCCTGAGGAACAAACGGAAACGCTCAGGAATCTACGGTTAACACCAGCTCATTTACGCATTGAAGCTTCACTTACTGCTATGGCTTGCATTGGATTCACTTCCTGGAACAAGAGAAAATGTTTGGCCGTGATTAAACTTTGAATCACGTGAGTCCATTTCACTTGCAAAATCAAAGTGTTGTTTAATTAACCCTTGTGCATCAGTTAAAAACAGTTACCCAGCTCCATAGAGGACAGAAATGTCAGTGTCAAAAAACTCAAGTTTGGTCTCATTTTAAAGAAGATCCTTGGCAGATTATTGCTGAAGTAAAAAAAGTTTAAAAAGTGAAACAAACAAAAAGTTATAGAGGTTTAAGTTTCTGAAAATTATTTATGAACTATTTTATATAAAATATATATTTTATGAAACATGTTAAACTCTAAAACTGCTAGAAAATCAAAGAAACAATTTGTGTTCCAAATGTGAGGTTGATATCTCAAAAAATGAGTTTTTCTCTCTCAAATATTACAAGCACACACACAAACCACACTCTGACTTCCATACCAACACACACACACACACAATTATCGCTGCATAATTTATCCAATTGGCTCAATAATATGCATAAGCAGTAAACGGGAATAAAGCGAGTATTATAGGTCAAACATGAGAAAATGGCACATCTGGTAAAAAATAGTAGGATTTTTAACAGAATGCTAACAGAATGAAAGCCTATTAACAAAGATTGCATCATTTTATAGTTAAATGGCCCTGGGATTAAAAATTGCATTTGTAATGGGTTTAAATGAGGACCGTTTTGTCCTTAAGGTCCTGAGAGGAACTATTTTGTGTTACCAGTGCAAAACTACGTCATTTCGTAGTTTTTTATTGACATTTAGAAAATATCGCAAAAGATTTGTGCAAATCTGTAATGGAAACGTCATTTTGCAAGAGTTTTTAATTGACATTTAGAAAATATCGCAAAAGATTTGCGCAAATCTGTAATGGAAACGTCATTTAGCAAGAGTTTTTTATTGACATTTAGAAAATATTGTAAAAGATTTGCGCAAATCTGTAATGGAAACGTCATTTCGCAAGAGTTTTTCATCGACATTTAGAAAATATCGCAAAAAATTTGCGCAAATCTGTAATGGAAACGTCATTTAGCAAGAGTTTTTCATCTACATTTAGAAAATATCGCAAAAGATTTGCGCAAATCTGTAATGGAAACGTCATTTCGCAAGAGTTTTTCATTGACATTTAGAAAATATCGCAAAAGATTTGCGCAAATCTGTAATGGAAACGTCATTTAGCAAGAGTTTTTCATCGACATTGAGAAAATATTGCAAAAGATTTGCGCAAATCTGTAATGGAAACGTCATTTAGTAAGAGTTTTTCATCGACATTTAGAAAATATCGCAAAAGATTTGCGCAAATCTGTAATGGAAACGTCATTTAGCAAGAGTTTTTCATCTACATTTAGAAAATATCGCAAAAGATTTGCGCAAATCTGTAATGGAAACGTCATTTAGTGACATGCTGACATGCAAAATATCTATTTTGCATGTCAGTGCAAAATAGATTTATTAAAGGAAATGGGGTTGAAATAGTAAAATTCCAATATAAATACACACCTGTGCCAAAATGTATGCAGTTGGCATTAACACAGGCAAAATGATCAAAAGAACAAAACTGAAACATGTCCGTAAGGATGCACAAGGGTTAAAATGGCTGACATGAACTCTGTTCAATTTTAGAGTCATGGAGCGGATGTAAAATAACAGAGATTGATATTTACAGAGCAGCCGGTGAGACAGTACAGTCCGCCCTGACCGGCGAGAGCCGTCTGGAGAGAGAGGATGAGTGAAAGACAACGTCAGCGACACAACAGGGACTAACACACTGCAAAAAAAGATGTTCTGACTCAGTATTTTTGTCTTGTTTCCAGTCCAAATATCTAAAAATTCTTAAATCAAGATGCATTTACTAGATGAGTAAAATGCCACAAGTTATTATATCTTGTTTTCTGGGGGGAAAACTCTAAATGAAGTGAGTTTTTGCTTAAAACATGCAAAATTATCTACCAATGGGGAAAGAAAAATAATCTTGTTTCCGTTTGAATTAACATTATTTTCGCTTGTTTTAAGCAAAAACTCACTTCATTTTGATTTTTTTTCCCCAGAAAACAAGACATAATATCTTATGGCATTTTACTACTTTATTAAATCCATCTTGATTTAAACAAGACAAAAATACTGAGTAAGAAAAGCATTTTTGCAGTGTAACACTGGAACATATAGTCATAACATTTAAGTTAAACTTACGTCAATTTCACTCAGTATGACGTCTACAATACTGCCCACCACGATTACGAAATCAAAGACGTTCCAGGGGTCCCCGAAGTAACCCTACCAGAGAGAAACTTCATATTTCATATGCACATTTCTACATGATCAAGCACATCTTACTACAGTCCTTCTGTGTCTGATTGATAGTTTACACTGTTTTATCAAGTAAAAGTCTATTAGTGTAATTGTACAAACGTCCTCCTTCAGCTCGTGCTTCATGTGTCTTCAATGTAAGTAAATGTAAGAATAACTTATATTCTTGGTAATATTTAAATTGGCCAGAAGCAGCTTAGCTTTACTTGATTATCCAGACATTTTATAGAAAAATCATGAGCATCAAATATGATCATCAGGATTTTGAGGAAGATTTATTTGGTCATTATTGCATTGCATCACATTATATGTTTTATATTATATAAAGACCTTTAATCATAAGCATTTAAATATCATCTTACTAAGACATATTATTGGCAGATATTGATATTTACATGCATTTTATGTTAGTATCTGCTATAGTGTTATAAAGATCTCATTGGTTTACATTACAAGTATCAGAATTTCATCACTTTTTATCCATATAAATATCAGCATCTGCGTATTTTTGTTCAGTTTAGTTTAGTTTCTGAATAAAATTTAGCGTTTTCCCCCTCTATATTCGAACTGTAGCAGATATGAGCCATAAAAGCCTGATGTATCAAATATGATATTCAACAAACACTTTTAATATAAAGGTCCATCAAAATAAAGTGTTATGAAATAGTAAGCAGACAGTCTACTGATGCTCTAATGAGAGTTAGCTGACATGTAGTTGCAAAGTGACTTATAGCTAACAGAATATTCAAAAGGGACCATCAAAATAAAGTGTTATCGCAAACTTTTTTTAAAAATATTTTGTCTAAATGACTATTATTTCATGGTAGGCTCTACAGGGTTAACATAACTATAACTTCTTTAAAGTAGTCTGAATTAGTCGTTTTCTGGCAGCCCAAACGCAAGACTCACCTTTGCTTTGAAGGCGCCGAGTTTGAGTAACATTTCCACTGTGAAGAGAACAGTGAAGATGACATTCAGCATGTCTGAAAGATCGGTGATGTGATCCGACTGGTTACAGTGCTGAAGGATAAACAAATTCAACATGTATAATTACATCGCTTCACTTCAGAAGACCTTTATTAACCCTTTATTAATAATAGATGCACTTTTATGATAAATAGATGCACTTTTATCATGGATAGATGCACTTATGAATGGATGCACTTTTATGATGGATAGATGCACTTTTATGATAAATAGATGCACTTTTATGATGGATAGATGCACTTTTATGATAAATAGATGCACTTTTATCATAGATAGATGCACTTTTATGATAAATAGATGCACTTTTATGATAAATAGATGTGCTTTTATCATGGATGCACTTTTATGATAAATAGATGCACTTTTATCATGGATAGATGCACTTATGAATGGATGCACTTTTATGATGGATAGATGCACTTTTATCATGAATAGATGCACTTTTATGATAAATAGATGCACATTTATCATGGATTGATGCACTTTTATGATGGATAGATGCACTTTTATGATAAATAGATGCACTTTTATCATGGACAGATGCACTTGTATCATGGATAGATGCACTTTTATGATAAATAGATGCACTTTTATGATGATAGATGCACTTTTATCATGGATAGATGCACTTATCATGAATGGATGCACTTTTATGATGGATAGATGCACTTTTATCATGAATAGATGCACTTTTATGATGATAGATGCACTTTTATCATGAATAAATGCACTTTT
>CM040807.1:36082595-36105095 GCA_022829025.1 Squalius cephalus | reverse complement strand
ATATTAGTACTAAAAGTGTACATATTGGTACCAAAAGTGTACATATTAGTACATAAATGGTACATATTGGTACCAAAAGTGTACATATTAGTACTAAAAGTGTACATATTGGTACCAAAAGTGTACATATTAGTACTAAAAGTGTACATATTGGTACCAAAAGTGTACATATTAGTACTAAAAGTGTACATATTGGTACCAAAAGTGTACATATTATTACATAAATGGTACATATTGGTACCAAAAGTGTACATATTAGTACTAAAAGTGTACATATTGGTACCAAAAGTGTACATATTAGTACATAAATGGTACATATTGGTACCAAAAGTGTACATAGTACCTAAACGGTACATATTAGAACCTTTTTTGTACAAACAGCTTTTGTACCATTTTTCTGAGTGCATTGATGGTGTATAGAGATGTGCGAGTCTTGAGATGGTGTACCTGGTTCCTGAAGGACATTGGGTCGATGGGGTCCTCCGCAGCCAATGAGATACTGCTGAGCAAGATGAAGAGGAGGATGATGTTGGTGAAGGTCGTGGCGTTGATGATGCGATGGCAGAGTTTACGAAACCTGAGCAGAGAGACATCGTTCCAATAAGGTAAAAAACATGTTTTATTGCAAAACATGTAATTGTCTCTGAATATCATGAACAGAAATCATCAGGATAAAGAACACTTACACAAGGAGCGTTTGCCTGAGGTTTAAAAACACCATAGAAGAACAACTAGCCCAACTAATATAAACTTCAGGCATTACTAAAGACAATAAACACTCAGTGATTAAAAATGAACTAATAAAAAATTAGCAATCACAACAAATAGACACAACTGAACAAATATACCATAGAAATAAACAGAGTTTTAAGATTTTCAGGTTCAGAAACTGCAATCAAATGTAAAATAACACTGTACTTTATAAATAAAATATACATTACAAATATAGTTACAAAAGTTATTCAGTGAAGAACGAGTGATTTTCTCTTTGTCTTCTATTGTTTGATTAGTGTTATTATAGACAGGAATATTTGTGTTATTATAGAGCGGGAATATTAGTGTTATTATAGAGCGGGAATATCAGTGTTTTTATAGAGACGTCAGGAATATTATATATGTTATATCAGGAATATTAGTGTTATTATAAAGACGGCATATATATTATATGTTATATCAGGAATATTAGGCTGCTGTCACTTTAAGAGCTGCACTGATACACATGAACACAGAAAACAGAGTCTCTCGCTTCAATGGTTTAAAGTCATATTGAAATGCTCACAAAGGAATCGATAAGAGGAATCTAAATTTTTATTTTAAACAAGTATCCGATTCCTGACCTCAAGTATCCGATTCCCAACCCTAATTAGGGTGACGGAAAAGCAGGTGATGTTTTTACTTGTTCTGCGGGCCGAAGATGAAGAAGGAACTGGCCTCTGGCATCGGCACCACGGTCTCCTTCAGCTGCAGGTCTGCCATTGGACGAGGCCGAGGACTGATGGGAATCTCTGGCTCCTCCTCCTCATCGTCACCTGACCACGTCAATCACAACGTCAGCGGTAAAACATACGAACTGAATAAACTAAGCTAAATTATCCTTTATGCTTTACCTGGGAAATCAGCTGGAGGAAATGGATCTTTAATCTCATTCACATTTGATTCAAATTCATCTACTTTGAGCTGCAGATTAATATAAAGAAACACATGAATCAGAGTAGTAATTTCTTATCTTAAATATGCTAAAACTGGCACGTTGGCATCAGTGCAATTATCAGTTATCGTGTATTGTCCGAATACAAAATACACTTCTAACGCCATTTCACAGTAATATACTGATGTCATTCTGTCAGTTTTGACCTTGGCTGTGGTGGGAATCCCGTCAATCTTGGCTCTCTGCTCGGCTAGTTTCTTCGCCAGCATGGCCTTGTCTTCCTCGGCTTTATCGGGTAGGTTTTCTCTACACCGAGAAAAAACAATGCATCAGATATTTCTGTAAAAATCAAGCGTAGCGTCAGTTCTGGCAGGTCACGTTAGTCAAGCTCTCATCAGTGACTCAGCTGATCCACGTCTACCTATAGGAATACGATGCCTATCACTGTATACATATATAAGCTCCTTATACCCTCCTCCTTCCCCAGCTCCACCTCTCGTTTCTAAGGAGCTGATTACCCTCCTCCTTCCCCAGCTCCACCTCTCGTTTCTAAGGAGCTGATTACCTTCCTCCCTCCCCAGCTCCACCTCTCGTTTCTCAGGAGCTGATTACCTTCCTCCATCCCCAGCTCCATCTCTCGTTTCTCAGGAGCTGATTACCCTCCTCCATCCCCAGCTCCATCTCTCGTTTCTCAGGAGCTGATTACCCTCCTCCATCCCCAGCTCCACCTCTCATTTCTCAGGAGCTGATTACCCTCCTCCATCCCCAGCTCCGCCTCTCGTTTCTCAGGAGCTGATTACCCTCCTCCTTCCCCAGCTCCACCTCTCGTTTCTCAGGAGCTGATCACCCTCCTCCCTCCCCAACTCCGCCTCTCGTTTCTCAGGAGCTGATCACCCTCCTCCCTCCCCAGCTCCACCTCTCGTTTCTCAGGAGCTGATCACCCTCCTCCCTCCCCAGCTCCACCTCTCGTTTCTCAGGAGCTGATTACCCTCCTCCTTCCCCAGCTCCACCTCTCGTTTCTCAGGAGCTGATTACCCTCCTCCATCCCCAGCTCCACCTCTCGTTTCTCAGGAGCTGATTACCCTTCCTCCCTCCCCAGCTCCACCTCTCGTTTCTCAGGAGCTGATTACCCTCCTCCCTCCCCAGCTCCACCTCTCGTTTCTGAGGAGCTTATTACCTTCCTCCCTCCCCAGCTCCACCTCTCGTTTCTCAGGAGCTGATCACCCTCCTCCCTCCCCAGCTCCACCTCTCGTTTCTCAGGAGCTGATTACCCTCCTCCACCTCTCGTTTCTCAGGAGCTGATTACCCTTCCTCCCTCCCCAGCTCCGCCTCTCGTTTCTCAGGAGCTGATTACCCTTCCTCCCTCCCCAGCTCCACCTCTCGTTTCTCAGGAGCTGATTACCCTCCTCCACCTCTCGTTTCTCAGGAGCTGATTACCCTTCCTCCCTCCCCAGCTCCGCCTCTCGTTTCTCAGGAGCTGATTACCCTTCCTCCCTCCCCAGCTCCGCCTCTCGTTTCTCAGGAGCTGATTACCCTCCTCCATCCCCAGCTCCACCTCTCGTTTCTCAGGAGCTGATTACCGTCCTCCCTCCCCAGCTCCACCTCTCGTTTCTCAGGAGCTGATCACCCTCCTCCCTCCCCAGCTCCACCTCTCGTTTCTCAGGAGCTGATTACCTTCCTCCCTCCCCAGCTCCACCTCTCGTTTCTCAGGAGCTTATTACCTTCCTCCATCCCCAGCTCCATCTCTCGTTTCTCAGGAGCTGATTACCTTCCTCCCTCCCCAGCTCCACCTCTCGTTTCTCAGGAGCTGATTACCTTCCTCCCTCCCCAGCTCCATCTCTCGTTTCTCAGGAGCTTATTACCTTCCTCCATCCCCAGCTCCACCTCTCGTTTCTCAGGAGCTGATTACCCTCCTCCCTCCCCAGCTCCACCTCTCGTTTCTCAGGAGCTGATTACCCTCCTCCCTCCCCAGCTCCACCTCTCGTTTCTCAGGAGCTGATTACCCTCCTCCCTCCCCAGCTCCACCTCTCGTTTCTCAGGAGCTTATTACCTTCCTCCCTCCCCAGCTCCACCTCTCGTTTCTCAGGAGCTGATCACCCTCCTCCCTCCCCAGCTCCACCTCTCGTTTCTCAGGAGCTGATTACCCTCCTCCATCCCCAGCTCCACCTCTCGTTTCTCAGGAGCTGATTACCCTTCCTCCCTCCCAAGCTCCGCCTCCCGTTTCTCAGGAGCTGATTACCCTTCCTCCCTCCCCAGCTCCGCCTCTCGTTTCTCAGGAGCTGATTACCCTCCTCCATCCCCAGCTCCACCTCTCGTTTCTCAGGAGCTGATTACCTTCCTCCCTCCCCAGCTCCACTTCTCGTTTCTCAGGAGCTGATCACCCTCCTCCCTCCCCAGCTCCACCTCTCGTTTCTCAGGAGCTGATTATCTTCCTCCCTCCCCAGCTCCACCTCTCGTTTCTCAGGAGCTTATTACCTTCCTCCGTCCCCAGCTCCACCTCTCGTTTCTCAGGAGCTGATTACCTTCCTCCGTCCCCAGCTCCGCCTCTCGTTTCTCAGGAGCTGATTACCTTCCTCCCTCCCCAGCTCCATCTCTCGTTTCTCAGGAGCTTATTACCTTCCTCCATCCCCAGCTCCATCTCTCGTTTCTCAGGAGCTGATTACCCTCCTCCATCCCCAGCTCCATCTCTCGTTTCTCAGGAGCTGATTACCCTCCTCCATCCCCAGCTCCACCTCTCATTTCTCAGGAGCTGATTACCCTCCTCCATCCCCAGCTCCGCCTCTCGTTTCTCAGGAGCTGATTACACTCCTCCCTCCCCAGCTCCGCCTCTCGTTTCTCAGGAGCTGATCACCCTCCTCCCTCCCCAGCTCCGCCTCTCGTTTCTCAGGAGCTGATTACCCTCCTCCCTCCCCAGCTCCGCCTCTCGTTTCTCAGAAGCTGATTACCCTCCTCCCTCCCCAGCTCCACCTCTCGTTTCTCAGGAACTGATTACCCTCCTCCCTCCCCAGCTCCACCTCTCGTTTCTCAGGAGCTGATTACCCTCCTCCCTCCCCAACTCCACCTCTTGTTTCTCAGGAGCTGATTACCCTCCTCCAGCTCCACCTCTCGTTTCTCAGGAGCTGATTACCCTCCTCCCTCCCCAACTCCACCTCTCGTTTCTCAGGAGCTGATTTACCCTCCTCCATCCTCAGCTCCACCTCTCGTTTCTCAGGAGCTGATTACCCTCCTCCCTCCCCAGCTCCACCTCTCGTTTCTCAGGAGCTGATTACCCTCCTCCATCCCCAGCTCCACCTCTTGTTTCTCAGGAGCTGATTACCCTCCTCCCTCCCCAGCTCCACCTCTCGTTTCTCAGGAGCTGATTACCCTCCTCCCTCCCCAGCTCCACCTCTCGTTTCTCAGGAGCTGATTACCCTCCTCCCTCCCCAGGTCCACCTCTCGTTTCTCAGGAGCTGATTACCCTCCTCCCTCCCCAGCTCCACCTCTCGTTTCTCAGGAGCTGATCACCCTCCTCCCTCCCCAACTCCACCTCTCGTTTCTCAGGAGCTGATTTACCCTCCTCCATCCTCAGCTCCACCTCTCGTTTCTCAGGAGCTGATTACCCTCCTCCCTCCCGCCAGAACGGAACCATACCGCCAATCCAAACTGTATGCTAATTGTCAATCGTATTTGAGGATAGTGGTCCTGACAGAAGTCTCTTTCTCATGCTATTGACCTTTGTCACTCACCTAAGAAGCCTTTTGCGTTTCTTTTCCTCTGTCTTCTCTTTCTGGGCCGAGGTCAGACTCTCCGCCTCAGCCAGATTATCCACCGCGATCGCCAGGAAGACATTTAAGAGAATATCTGCAGTTCAATGCTCAGGAAAGCCATCATCCTTTTCACATGGAATTTCTACAAGTCACACATTTGTGCCGCACGAAGGATACAATTTCCACAGATGAACAGGATAATGAAGTAAATGCTGACCAGGATTCCAGGCATGGCGGGACCTCCGTGAGCCATGATGCCGTCGTACATGACGTAGTTCCAGCCTTCACCTGTCAGGATCTAAAACAGAGAGAATACAAGACACTGGAGAGGCTTTGTGGATCCAAACATCTCGCTTATCATACTCACTTAACAATGTTGGGTTAAAAATAACCCAACGAGTAACCCAACTATGGGGTGGTATAGCACCTTCCCAACTGTGGGTTATTTTAACCCAATGCATTGGGTTAAAAGTAACCCAACAGTTAACTATTTATTTTTATTCATGACATTATTTTATTAAATAAAATACACTTTGTTTTTAAATACAGATTGTTTGTTTGTATAAAACAAATATGTCTCAACAAATATTTTTAAATTACGAACAAAATATTGGGGAGTCTAGAATTTCATGTAAATATACATAATTGTGTACATATATTCAAAATACACAAGTGTACATTCAACATACGTTTTTAACCCAACAGCCGAGTTATTACTAGAAATTACCCAACGATTTTAAAAATGACCTAACATTTTTTGAAAATAACCCAACATAGTGACCCAATATGTGTAACCCAACAGTTGGGTTAAAAAAAATAACCCAACTTTTTTTACTGTCTTATGAATGATAAATGTACCTGGAAAACCGTGATCAGAGCCTGAGGAAAATTGTCAAAGTTGCTTCGTCTCACATACTCATCTGGAAAATTAAACTTCCCCCCGAAAACCTGCATGCCGAGCAGAGCGAAGATGACGATGAAGAGGAAGAGGAGCAGAAGCAGGGAGGCGATAGAGCGCACAGAGTTCAAGAGAGACGCCACCAGATTACTGAGCGACGTCCAGTACCTGAAAATCACGCACAGTTCTGATCAATTCTCATGCGCACATACATGCCTGGTTCTTCTGGTCTTCACGGTGGTGTCGAGAATCACATACCTTGTTACTTTGATGAGACGCAGAAGTCGAATACAACGCAGTATGGAGATCCCCATGACAGACATTATGTCCATGTTAACGAGAATGAGCTCCAGGATCCCCACAGAAACCACAAAGCAGTCGAAACGGTTAAAGAGGGACATGAAGTAAGATGGCAGCCCCATTGCGTACATCTTCAGAAACATCTCCACCGCAAACAGAGACAACAGCACCTTATTGGTATTGTCTGCAAATGAGGTAAAGCAACATAAATAAATACCCTTATGGAAAATCCAGCTAAAATCAACTTGGTTGCTGGATGTTCATCAGTGGCTTATAGTCATTTTGCAGAATGTTAGACTTTTGGGATCTGTGGCCATAACAATCCACTTATTCTTTTGTGTTCCACAGAAGAAAGAAGTCATAGAGGTTTGAAATGAGTTGAGGGTGAGTAAATGATGACAGAAGTTGAACCTTGGAAGTTGGTGAGAGACTCGGGCTGATCATGGTGTTCGGTTGCGATTGCCAGAGTGTTGAATAACACCAGCAGAATCACCAGCCAATAGAACAACCTGGACTTCACCCACACACGACACTTCCTCCTAAAAAAACGGTTCCATCGACGAGCGTGTCGACTGTAAAACACATGCAGAGAGAAATTCAAAGCATTTATGTTTTAGAAGTCGTCGCCTTTATTTATACAGCACTTTTAACAATATAGATTGTTTCAAAGCTTTACAGTGATAATAGGAATTTAAAGTAAAAGAGATTGTTTTGGCTTTACAGCAGCTCTAGAATAAAGTTATTGTCCAGATAAACTTAGTCTTGATTGATTCACTTCCTTGTAAAGATCATTAGTTATTAACTTAGGGGCTGCTTACACGACACCGTTTTAACAGAAAACTTTTAATGCGTTCTGGCCGCTCATCCGCACGGCAACAGTGCCTGGTGGCTCGAGAATGCAAACTTTGAAATAGGTTCCAAGTTTTGAACAATTTTGAAAACGTTATCAAAACGTGAATCTGTGAAAACGCTGATGGCGTGCACATGCATATCACGTGTTTAGTCTACAGGTATGCGCGTTTGAATATATATATGTGTAGCCGTGTAGTCTTTCTTTACAAATTGACCACACCAAATTACTTTGTAACGAACTGGAATCATTTTGACAATATTTGATCTGTACAGAGGTGAAGGGAAGGGAAGGGGGCCTTCACAGGGAGAGATTAGTTGACATTTCAGGACTGCGTTGTCGTCGTGTCCAGGCGCAGGTCCTTCATCAGATCTGGATACGGTCTAGAAATATCCTCCTGGACACAAAGTCAATCATTCCCAACAGCTCAACTCACACATAAAACATGAGTTTGTTGAGTCCCTCCAGCTCATAGAGAGTTTCTGATTCTGATCCATCCTTCTGAAGTGGGAGCAGACCTGTGGAGACCAATTGTGCCACATTTAACCAGATTTCACCCCCATGAGCCTTGGTTCTCAACGGCTGTAGCTTGTTAAAGTGTTTGTGAGTGTTTTTGAGCACCTTGCCCCTCCTGGTCATTGTCCATGACCTCCGCCTGTATGATCCACTCCATGTATCCCTTCAGATCCTCATCGAACTGCTGACGCTCCCGTAGTATCTGATACTCTCCACTTCGAGAACTCTTTTCTCGCTCCTTAGTGAACTCGCTGACCACAGAGAAAGAGACAAATATGAGATGGTGTGCGGCAAAATCTCTGAAACATATCACTACTAGTGGTGGAACGAATGGTGGAATTCACGGTTCGGATCATTTACGTTTTTTTTTAGCCACGGATCGGATCATTTTTCGGATCAGCAACAAAAAAAAAACCTATATATATATATATATATACTATACATATGTATACTACTAGCCTAACCAGAGGTGTCAAAAGTATTCACATTCATTACTCAGGTAGAAGTATAGATACTAGGGTTTAAAAAGACTTCTGTAGAAGTTGAAGTACCAACTCAAGCTTTTTACTCAAGTAAAAGTGTAAAAGTACTGGTTTCAAAACTACTTAAAGTATAAAAGTAAAAGTAATGAAAGGAAAAAATGCCATTAAGGCATTATTATAAAGGAAGAATTATAAACATTCACTCTATGATGGTTAAAAATATTAAATTTATTCACATCGCGAATCACATGCGTGCCAAATTGTGGAGCAGCTGATCCAGTCAAAAGTTTGGACACTCATTCTTCATCATTATTCTGAAATATGGACAGTAACGTGTAGAGTGATAGTACAGATATACCACAGATGATTGGACTTACCCGCACAGAACCCCCAGAACCAGATTCAAGATGAAGAACGAGCCCAAGAGAATCAGAGTCACGAAATACAGCCAGGGCCACTCCATTCCAATCGCATCATTCACCTGTAGGAAGACAAGAGTCGGCTGTCGGATCCCTATCATAGTCCTTTATGTCAGTGGTTCCCAACCCTGGTCCTGGACTATCCCCACAGGACACAGTCTCCTTTATCTGACACACCCATTTCAGGTCTTGGAGTCTCTACTAAGGAGCTGACAAGTTGAATCAAGTGTGTACGGTTGGGGATCTGGGGGTACTGTTTGGGGTTCTGCATGACCGTGTTTGGGAACCACTGCTCAATAGGGGCTTTCGCACCGGAGGAACCTTCTCATAGTTCCTAGAACTATTGGCGGAAGTAGATTTTGGCGTGTTCGCACCGCAGGAACGATTTTAGTTCTAAGAACTCCTTTTGGAGGAACTAATTTACTCCTACTTCAGAGTCGGTCTAAACCAGAACTATTGGAACTACCAGTGACGGTAGTGTTCGCTGATTGGCCAAAACCACGCGAAACGCCAGCACCGCCATTTTAAAAAAACATGGTGTAAACACACAGATTATAGCCTATATATTTACTCCAGAAACTAACTCTACGAACATGTAAAACAGTGATAGATGAAGCTCTTAATCTTTACGCTGAGGAGAAATCCAACGCAACTTTCAGGAGACCAAGAGAAACATGATTATGTATTTCTGCTCAGCAAAACTGGACATCAAACACACGACATACGCTAATAACTGTTCATTACTGTCTACTTTCTATGTATAACAGTTCTATCTAATAACGTATTAGACAGGACTGTTAGACAGATCGTAAACTAATGAACAACTACTGAACAACCGTCAAAATAAAAGCCACAACAACAAGCACGTCACTTTAGAGTTCCTACTAGCGGTGCGAATGCAACCAGGAAAACGTTCCTAGGGGAAGCATTAGTTCTCAGGGAATTGACCTGGTGGCGAGTTCATATAACTACCCAGTGCGAAAGACCCTTATGTGTCACTGACCCAGTACAGAACATCGGTCCAGCCCTGAGTGGTGATGCACTGGTATACAGTGAGCATGGAGAAACCCAGATTGTCAAAGTGGGTGATGCCGTCATTTGGCCCGGGCCAACCACCACGGCACTCGGTTCCGTTAAGAGGGCAACGCCTGCCGTTACCAGCCTGAGCGCACGGAGCTGCACACTCGCCGTCCCCCGTGGCGATGATATCTGTGACATATATCAAAACAAAGACAAAATTTGCATTTATTGAAGGAAACACCAGTGCCTGCAAGATGACAAAAGGAATACATTTAGGTAAGTTTCGATGTTGGTTAACATCATCTATCTTGCATCATTTCTTACCTGTGCCGGTGTGGTAACATGTTTTATGCATTTTGCATTTGAAAAGCTCCAGGCCTATGATGGCATAGATGGTGACCATGAAGAAGACCAGCAGAGAGATGTGGAACAGGGGCAGCATGGACTTGAGAATGGAGCTCATCACCACCTGCAGGCCTGGAGGAGACATTACACTTTAACCAGCCAACTCAAAAAAATTAGAAAGGTGAGCAGAAGAAGGTGTTGTCACTTACTGGGGACCCCGGAGACGAGCCGCAGGGGCCGCAGGACTCTGAACGCTCGGAGGGCTTTCATGTCAAAGCCGCCCTTCTGTTCCACTGGCGCCTCGACACCGCTGATGTTATTGATGAAGTCCACCACAACTGTGAACAACCTAAGGGACGTCACACAGTAGGTGTTTGTGTACTTGGGTGTTTTTGGCCATATTCAGGGAGTGGTGTGTATGTCTTACCCCATCGTCACAATGACAAAATCTAATATATTCCAGCAGTTCCGTAAATAAGCATCGGCATGAAAGAGTAATCCATACGCCACGATCTTCAGGAAGCATTCCATCGTGAATATGATGAGAAAAATGTACTCAAGACTCTCCTGTGAACGTACACACAGAAAATTGAGATGAATGGAGCTGTCAGCACACTTCAGTACAACCAACTGACTCAAGGTGTTTGGTGTCAATGGTTGCTTTTCCACTTCACAACTCTTTTGTTTTGACTTTGAATATCTGTCTTGACGTGTCTTTTTATATTCTGGGAACTTACACACGTTGGGTTTGGTGGGAACGTGGCAAAGAATTGCTAGAGCCTGACACTTTCCTCCGGTTTCAGTCGAGGCATTTTGAAAATAACCCAGACCCAGACGCTGAGAATTTTATAACCAACATGGCACCTACTGTTAGCTTGAAGCAGACACTGTGTGTTTCTACTGACATTTAGATGGATAGATAGATAGATGCATAAGCTTCATCACAAAACAAAACTAGATGCATGTTTATTACCATCCAAATGCTTTGATGTCGACCTGATTGCAAAACAAACAATCTAACAAATTGAATTACAGACCACAAAATCTTTCAGATAACACTGCAGTGATGAGAGAGCTCTGCGAGTGTGTGAGAGAGCATATAGTTGAAGTTTGTGTCTAATTTTAAAACGTCTACACATGCAGCGTCCCATAGGCATGCGGTCAAAGCACCTGCTTCTTTCAGTCACCTGAGTCAAGGTCACACACGCTTACAAGGGTTTAGTGAGATGAATATCTGGCATTAGGTGTCAGCCATTCTGCCAGAAGATAGATTTTAACTAGCCACTTGTTCATTTAGAATATAGTTCAATCTTTTATAAGAACAGAATACAATATATAAATATGGAAACATTTAAATCAGCCTATTTTAAGTTATTAAAAGGTTTTTAAACAGTCTACAGTGGGTGGAGTCTATAAGTGTCTGTGAAGTCTTAGGTTGAGGTGTGTCTTAAGGTGGAGTCTACAGGTATTGGGGAGGGGTTTATATGTTGAGGAGTGTATGAGGGCGGGGTGTATAGGTTGTCTTAGGTGTCTTAAGGTGGAGTCTACAGGTATTGGGGCGTAGTTTATATGTTGAGGAGTGTATGAGGGCGGGGTCTATAGGTTGTCTTAGGTGTCTTAAGGCGGCGTCTACAGGTATTGGGCAGGGGTTTATATTTTGAGGGGTGTATGAGGGCCGGGTCTATACGTTGTCTTAGGTGTCTTAAGGCGGCGTCTACAGGTATTGGGGCGTAGTTTATATGTTGAAAGGTGGACATCGGCTGCGGCTGGATGTAACCGATCGGCGAGAGTAGCCGCGTGCAGGCGGGGAGGAGCTGCAAACGGAGACGTGAAGTCGGACACTTTCTGGTTCCCATAGTGACCGCTCACGTGGTGTTTGCATACTTTACCACAGCTGAAGTGAAATAAATGCAATATTTGCCAAATAATACACAGATGTTTCAGAGACATTTTCATTCAATAGCCTACTTTATGTACAGCTTCATGCAGCGTCTGTTTGAACAAGAATAAAGTTCAACATAAGCTACTATCAATGAAGTGGAGTCTACGTTTTTTTAATCAGTTTTAATTTGATAAACATGACACAATATAACATCGCAACTACATGAAAAGAGTGTTTACTGTTATAAAAAACTGATTTGTGAGCTTTAGAGGAACTAAAGGTGTTCGAATAAACACGAAACACACGTGATCGTTGTCATGCAGTGAATCCGGCCAATCGTGGAACAGCTGTGTCGTCATCAGAGCTCCTGCAGCCGCTCTTGAGAAGCTGCGCTGGCTGAGTTCTCCGGCTACTCTCGAATTGCTCTCGCGGTACTTTGATGGCATACGTCACAGTCACGTGGCGTCGGCGCTGCATCAAGTCGGACAAAATTTATAACCGGCATGCACTGCTTCAAGTCAGCCGCCGATTGGTCTGCGCAGAGCTGCATGAAGTCGAACAAGCCTGGAGTCTACAGGTATTGGGGAGGGGTTTATATGTTGAGAGTGTATGAGGGTTGTGTCTATAGGTTGTCTTAGGTGTCTTAAGGTTTAGCCTACAGGTATTAGGGAGGGGTTTATATTTTGAGGGAGTGTATGAGGACGGGGTCTATAGGTTGAGCATGTGTCTCAAGGCGGAGTCTACAGGTATTGGGGAGGGGTTTATTTGTTAAGGTTGTGAGTGAGGGCGGGGTCTATAGATTGAGCATGTGTCTTGAGGAGAGTCTACAGGTCTTGGGGAGGGGTTTATAAGGAGTATATGAGGGTGGGGTCTATAGGTTGAGTATGTGTCTTGAGGAGAGTCTACAGGTCTTGGGGAGGAGTTTATAAGGAGTATATGAGGGTGGGGTCTATAGGTTGAGTATGTGTCTTGAGGAGAGTCTACAGGTCTTGGGGAGGGGTTTATAAGGAGTATATGAGGGTGGGGTCTATAGGTTGAGTATGTGTCTTGAGGAGAGTCTACAGGTATTGGGGAGGGGTTTATAAGGAGTATATGAGGGTGGGGTCTATAGGTTGAGTATGTGTCTTGAGGAGAGTCTACAGGTCTTGGGGAGGGGTTTATAAGGAGTATATGAGGGTGGGGTCTATAGGTTGAGTATGTGTCTTGAGGAGAGTCTACAGGTATTGGGGAGGGGTTTATTTGTTAAGGTTGTGAGTGAGGGCGGGGTCTATAGATTGAGCATGTGTCTTGAGGAGAGTCTACAGGTCTTGGGGAGGGGTTTATAAGGAGTATATGAGGGTGGGGTCTATAGGTTGAGTATGTGTCTTGAGGAGAGTCTACAGGTCTTGGGGAGGGGTTTATAAGGAGTATATGAGGGCGGGGTCTATAGGTTGAGCATGTGTCTCAAGGCGGAGTCTACAGGTATTGGGGAGGGGTTTATGTGTTAAGGTTGTGAGTGAGGGTGGGGTCTATAGGTTGGGTATTGCTGCGTTCCAGTCCAAAATTGTCATGCCCTTCACTCGCTAACTTCCCTTCGTCTCGTTCACTCGGATGTACGTCATTGCGAGTGCCCACTACTGGCGGAAACTGCAATGGTCTGAACTGGAACGTCCTAAGCCCTTAAACACTTGGAATCAGCTGTGGAGTTGATTTATTATTTACATTTTTTTCCCTTTAATAATTTGTTTAATGCAGCATCCAAATGTTTATAGGTGTGTTTGGGTTGTTTTAAATTAAAATATATATATAATTAATATATCATAGAGTTGTCTGTGTGGTGGTGATTAGAAGAGATATGTGGTGACGTCACAATCGTACTGCATTGTGGGACATATAGGTGCCTGAAGTGTACATGTGAAGTAGACTGGTCTGTCCATCTAAACTTCCCTCGTCCACTTCACGAAGTGGAACGCACTTCAAAATGGCGGCGGGGATTCCCCCGAGGGGAAGTGCTTAGGGAAGTTCGCAAGTGCGTGTCTAAAAGTGGACTGGAACGCAGCCTATGTGTCTTGAGGAGAGTCTACAGGTCTTGGGGAGGGGTTTATAAGGAGTATATGAGGGCGGGGTCTATAGGCTGAGCATGTGTCTTGAGGTGGAGTCTACAGGTATTGGGGCGTAGTTAATGTTTAGGGGGTACTCTAATGGTTGTCTTAGGTGTCTTAAGGTGGAGTCTACAGGTATTGGGGAGGGGTTTATATGTTGAGAGTGTGTGTGAGGGCACATTCTATAGGTTGTCTTAGGTGTATTAAGATGGAGTCTTGTGTGTTCGCGTGTGAGAGAGAGACTCACTAGGTTGCTGTTGGTGTTATTCGTATCTTCCTCAGGCATTGGCATGAAAACGGCCAGAGCTACACAGTTTGCAAAGATGGTGAGGAGGATGATGATTTCAAATGGTCTGAGAGACACGTTCAGGAAAACTCACCAGCTTCTCTTAAAGTGAGAAATATATTCCTGCAGTGATGCGCAGTATAATAATGTGTGTTGTACCATAGTGATCTACATGACGTCTCAGTGTGTTGTTGTGTGTGCGCTAGCATTCTCTGAGCTTAGCATGTCTGTATTTAGTGAGCTGGAGGACAGAACAGCTGTTCTCTCAGAATATCAGAGCACTGCGCTGAAACACTGACATTTACACACACACACTCATGACTAAATCAGCTCATTAACGATCTGTCATCTCACAGTCGCTTGCTGTGTTTGAACACTTCTTGTTGACTCTAGTAATGAATGACTTTTATGTACGCTTGTTTACTCATATGCAGCAATGAGATAAAACGGAGAGTAAATTAAGACGTTTGTTTAGTATATTACAATATGTCAGCAAATAATCTAATTAAGTTGATGTTGAACTGAAACATAACTGAGAACTTCTTTAAGACCGCTGATCTATGAAAGACATTTTATTTTTGTTATATAATTTATTTTTTCCAATTTTTGCTACTTAATATATTTGTGGAAACTGATAAACTACCATTAATATGTTTGAGGTAATTTATTTTTTAAAAATTCGCAAAGACACATTTAATTGATCAAAAGTGACAGGAAAGATGTTACAAAATTTTAAATAAATGCTTTCAATTCATCAAAGAATCCTGAAAATAAAAATGTACCATGGTTTACATAAAGATATGCAGCAGCACATCTTACTTCAATATTGATAATAATCAGAACTGTTTCAAACCATCATATTTGAATGATGTCCGAAGGACCATGTGACACGGAAGACTGGAGTAATGATGCTGAAAATTACTTTTACGTACTTTAACAACATGCATTAAATGAACTGACATGTTTTAGTGACTCTGCACAAAAAACATTATTGTAATTAAAAACATTTTCTGAGTTTTTAAAGGATACTTCCACTCTACGATGTTGATGCAGGCCTTGCGGAAGGGGTTCTTCAGCGTGAGGAAGAGGAGGGATCGTGCGGGCCGCGGGTTTCCACCTGTGGCCTGGAGCTTCTTGAGTTTCTCTCTCTGCTTCCTCTTCAGCGTCTCTTCATCCATGATGAAGGAGGTCATGGGTGCTTCGCCACCGCCCTCCATGATCCAACCAGAACCGAGCAGGAGGCGCGGGAATTCTGGAGATCAGGTACTCGGCTCAATAGTTCAGGATCTTCTCGAGACTCAAAAATTAAGTCTGTCTGTCTGAATCTCTTCCTCGCACTGTCTCTCTCTGCTCTTGTTTGGTTAGTACTGCAGCTGTCTGACTTAAAAAATAAATATAGACAATGCGTGTTACTCACATGCGTGTGTGTGTGTGTGTGTTATGGGACAACAGAACATGACACAGTTATGGTCACAGAGAGATAGATGAAGAGGCAGGACATTAGCACAGTCATAACTTTGGAATGTTCTCATTGGCTTTTTCTGTTTGGGCTTTGTGACATCACTGAGGTGGCAAACCAATCAGCTCACAGATAAATCACTGTGAAATTTGGTGTCACAGTTTTTTATGATTGTCCCAATGATTATTGTGTCTCAACAGTGCAAATGGGTGAACTGTCAACATCATAGTTCATAATTATTATCATTATATTTATATATGGTTTATTAATTTTAATAATAATACACACACACACATATATATATATATATATATATATACATTCAAAATATAGATATATTAATATTCTATTTAAATTCTTTGAGGTTTTTAAGATCACAGTGTCATACATGTGTCAATGAACAGACATAAAACCTCAACACCAAAACCTGGAGAACAATACGGATGTCTAAGTGAAAACAATCTCATTCCAAGTATAATTTAAGGTTTATTTGAATTTAGGAAGTTTAAAATCACAGTACACATGATCACAGAGCGATCGCTGGGAGTTCAAGGTCAGAGACTGGCCGTCGTGTTGATTTCAAGGCTTTTTTGGGCGTCGTGACCCCTGCGCCCTCATGTCCCAGTCTGCAAAACACACTCTCAGTGGGAGACTTCACACAAGCAAACAGCAAAATGTTTAACTCATCTAATGTTCATTGGGAAAGTGAGAGACGAAACCATGTTGATGACCTGAGTCTGAGTAGTGAGTTTGATGTGAAACTCGAGGTCGGGGACCAGATCTGTTCTGTGGGGTGCGGACTGGATCGATTCCTTCCCTAGAGCTCCTCCTGTCCGATTTTAGGGGGAAATCGGATCTATTGGAGACGTCCAACAGATTATTTAGGCGAGCCGAAAGAACACCACAGACACAGTACAATCAACATGGGAAAATCTCAGTGTTTTGCCAGATGAGAAGTTTATCTATGTATCATCTTTTTACTCTTTCAAATTTCATGTTTATATCTCTTTTAATGCCTTTTATAACTGTTTTAATTTTACTTGCTTTTATTTTGATTATTTTAATTCCTTTCTGTGTAAAGCATTTTAAATGACCATAGTGTACGAAATGTGCTATATAAATAAACTGGCCTTGTCTTGCTAACTCATTTATCTAATTTCTGAAGATTTCATTGGTTTATTAAAGGCCAGACTTAATGAAACGTCTGACACATTTTTTTGATGTCTCTTTATGAATTAGAAATTGTGGATTTGCATCAATAGGAGCTTTCGCACCGGAGGAACCTTCTCATAGTTCCTAGAACTGTTGGCGGAAGTTCCCGGATTTTGGCGTGTTCGCACCGCAGGAACTAGGAACGATTTTAGTTCTAGGATCTCCTTTTGGAGGAACTAATTTACTCCTCCTTCAGAGTCGGTCTAAACCAGCACTATAGGAACTACAGTGACGGTAGTGTTCGCTGATTGGCCGAACGCACGCGAAACACCAGCACCCGCCATTTTAACACACAGATTATAGCCTATGTATTTACTCCAGAAACTAACTCTGTGAACATGTAAAACAGTGATAGATGAAGCTCTTAATCTTTACGCTGAGGAGAAAATCCAACGCAACTTTGAGGAGACCAAGAGAAACATGATCATGTATTTCTGCTCAGCAACACTGGACATCAAACACACGACATACGCTAATAACTCTTCATTACTGTCTACTTTATATGTATGATAGTTCTATCTAATAATGTATTAGACAGGACTGTTAGACAGATCGTTAACTAATGAACATGGAGAATGTGAGCGCTGTGTGTTCAGTCGTTCTCAGCGCCGTCAAAATAAAAGTCACAACAACAAGCTTGTCTTACGTCACTTCAGAGTTCCTACTGGCGGTGCGAACGCAACCAGGAAAACGTTCCCAAGCGAACCATTAGTTCTCGGGGAAACACCCTGGTGGCGAGTTCCTAGAACTATTCAGTGAGAAAGCCCCTAATGAAACACATGCTAATATTTGAGAATCACTCAGAATCAAAGTTGGTGCATGATAAAAGTCGCTAGGATACAATGTTTTCTGAACGTCTTTAACTCCCAACAGACTCCTCGGAAGACGACTCGGAAATGGAAAGAGGCGACGCCGTTGCATTCTCCTCCGCGCTGCCCGCGTTCTCCACCAGTTCCTGGAGGTATTTGATGTAGCGGATGGCCGCGCGCAGCGTCTCCACTTTGCTCAGCCGTTTGTCCGTGGTTGCGTTGGGCAGGTGGTCGCGTAGCTTGGCGTATCCCTGGTTCACGCACTTCACTCGCTGGCGTTCCCGCTCGTTGCGTTTCTGGATGAAGGCAGGCTCGAATGGGCATTCGTAGACGCCGAAGCTGCCGTGGAACGGCGGGAGATACGAGAGTAGTGACGCGCCGCCACAGTACGAGCCGTCGTAAACTCGCTGCTCAACGTGAGTCGGGTATAAGAACAGCGGTAGCGAGCGACCTAGCGGATCTGAGTGGACGTCATTCCCTCTGTAACCACCAGAGGGCGCACAGTACCTACTGCTCCTGCCCAAACGGCAATGAGACGCGTCCATTTTGAGGCGTGGAGTTGCTATTGGTGTCGTTCGTTCATAAATGAAAGCCAAGCCCGAGGAAGTTTATCTAAGACTGATGGATTAGCGTGCGTTTCCTGAAGCGAGGAAGCATCATCCTCTTCCCCGGTCTCAATGATAGACGCTCGGAAAACGGCTTCTGCTGCTCTTTGAAAGCCCTGTGAAGGATTTTGAGAGAGACAGACTTGAGTTTAGACCAGAAGACTTCAAACACACTCCAGATTAACTTAATAACCGCTTAGTCTGAGGTTCAAATACGCAGGATAAACCCGCGGCTGGTCCTTGCAATTAACACGGATTTGACATAAAATACTGGCGAAAAGACCCAAAACATGTGCAAACGTCTCTGGTTTCATGTGCTGTTGCATTCCAGATCGCCAAATAATAACACATTAGCTTTATTAACAGACATTTGAAGTTAAATAAAGTATGCTTGTAATGTGTTGGGCAAACATTAGCATGTTTCTGGCATGAAGATACGGCAGTGTGTTGGAGATGAGGATGTGTAATCCGTCTCTAATTCACAACATTGTGTACAACACAAGAGTTACGGGATGTGCTAGACAGGAGCGGCCAGTACTCGGATCTAATCCCTCTTTTTTGATTTAGAGACATATCTGCGCTTGTCTTGTGTGTATTTGAGCCCGAGGCGAATCATTAAATGATGTCTAATCGGTCTCTCAGTGGAATTCCCCTCGAATTAAGGAGAAAAATGATCAATGAAAATGTCATACAGCTACAAAGAAAACAATCCCGCACACTTCTTGTGTAAATGCTTGCGTTCATCAGTTATGACGCATTACGTTGAGTAAAACAAAGATCATTTTAAGTAAATCTGAGCGTGTAGCACAAAACTAAATTGTCTTTATTTTTCAGAAATGTATGAATATTAAACGATGCAAATATAAATCCTAAAAAAAATAACTTTACTGAAATAAGAAATTTGTAACAATTCTGAATGTATTTAACCAGTTAAATGTAAATAAAAAGTAAGTTTTAGGCCTAAAACAAGAAAAGAAATCTCAGGATGTGGGTGTGTATATAACTTCACATAACTTCAATATTCCATAAATCAAATATATTCAAAGTAACATACATGCATATTAATGCATATAATACAAAGAAAAACTACTTTTAACACAAACTATATATAATAGCCAAAGGTTTAGAGAACAAACAAAGAAATATATATACACACACACACACACACACACACACACACACACACACACACACACACACACACACTCAAATAAATAAATATATATGTCAATAATCACAAAAGCAGCATGCAGTGTATATATATATGCAATACATTTGTTATACTGTATATATACATATATATACTAATACTGTACAAACGGATCATTTAAATCTAAATGTATTGCAGTATTAAACTGTATTAGATATTAGACACAACATTAAAGCATCTTGTTCTGCACATCAACATCTCTTAAACTGCAGCTCGACTGATCTGTCGTTGTTTAGTCTAAACTTGACCTGCACAAACTCGTCGTATTGTAATGTTTGCTGCGTTATTACAGACACAACCAGAGGAAGGATTGAAGGACAACGTACCTGAGGAACACACCTCTGCCGTGTGTGTCTTCACACTCCTGAGTGATGTTACAGGTGAGCTGCCAGTGCTTTACCTGTCGAGCCGCGGCCCGCCCTGTGTGTGTGTGTGTGTGCGTGCGTGTGTGTGTGTGTGTGTGTGTTTACGCTCTGACATGAACATTTCAAAGGCAGGATGAGCCTCAGGAAGTCGGCAGAGATGGATTTGTGTTTTGTGTTGAGTCTGAAATTACAGCGGGTGCAGAAAGGCTGTTTACTGACCTCAGATCTGTCATCCACACACTCAAGCACATTCAGCCTGGAATATCTTCAGTCCAGATTCACAGATGATGACGAGTGCTTCATATCCGCTTCTCTTCAAATGTAGATCACTGTATGAGTGTTTACAGTATCTCTCTCTCTCTCTCTCTCTCTCTCTCTCTCTCTCTCTCTCTCTCTCTCTCTCTCTCTCTCTCTCTCTACTGTCTGTCTATCTGTCTGTCTGTCTGTCTATCTATCTATCTATCTATCTATCTATCTATCTATCTATCTATCTATCGGTCTATCTATCTATCTATCGGTCTATCTATCTATCTATCTATCTATCTATCTATCTATCTATCTATCTATCGGTCTATCTATCTATCTATCTGTCGGTCTGTCTGTCTGTCTATCTATCTATCTATCTATCTATCTATCTATCTATCTATCTATCTATCTATCGGTCTATCTATCTATCTATCTGTCGGTTTGTCTGTCTGTCTGTCTGTCTATCTATCTATCTATCTATCTATCTATCTATCGGTCTCTATCTATCTGTCTATCTGTCGGTCTGTCTGTCTATCTATCTATCTATCTATCTATCTATCTATCTATCTATCTATCTATCTATCTATCTATCGGTCTATCTATCTATCTATCTATCGGTCTGTCTGTCTGTCTGTCTGTCTGTCTGTCTATCTATCTATCGGTCTATCTATCTATCTATCGGTCTATCTGTTTGTCTATCTATCTATCTATCGGTCTATCTATCTATCTATCTGTCGGTCTGTCTGTCTGTCTATCTATCTATCTATCTATCTATCTATCTGTCGGTCTGTCTGTCTATCTATCGGTCTATCTATCTGTCTGTCTATCTGTCGGTCTGTCTGTCTATCTATCTATCTATCTATCTATCTATCTATCTATCGGTCTATCTATCTATCTATCGGTCTATCTATCTATCTGTCTGTCTATCTGTTTGTCTATCTATCTATCTATCTGTCTGTCTGTCTATCTATCTGTCTATTGTTTGATCATTCCATCCATCCATGTGTCTGTCTGTTTATCTGTCTCTATGTCGTTCTGTCTATCTGACTAAATCGGTCTTAATCTCCTGAACACACACACACACACACACACATGTCTGGTGCACTATCTTTGTGAGGACTCTCCATAGACGTAATGGTTTTTATACTGTACAAACTGTATATTCTATCCCCTTACACTGCCCCTATCCCTAAACCTGCCCATCACAGGAGACATTCTGCATTTTTACATTTTCAAAAAAACTAATTCTGTATGATTTATAAGCTTTTGTACCCATGGGGACCTCAATTTAGGTCCCCACGGTGACACGAGTCCCCATGAGTCTGTGTGCATTCAGGTTTAAGTCCCCACCGGTGTAGAAAAACATGTCCACACATACACACACACACACACACACTCAGGAATCACTCATAATCATGTTGACGTCAGCGGAGGAACGTGAAGCTCTTCGGTTAGTTTCAACATCGCTGAGGTTCCAGACCTTCATCCAAACCTCTGTCATCATCATCTCCCGATCCGACTCCCAAAACACGGGAAAACAACCGTATCCAGTGACACAGCTGTATTACTTCAACTTTTATTTATTTATATAGCACATTTAATGGCAACGTTGTTGCCCAAAGTGCTTCACAGTTATGACTAAACACAATAATACATATATAAAACGTTTCCCGAGCCTAGCCAATGAAGGCATGACCACACACTCTTAGACACACACACTCTTAGACACACACACTCTTTAGACACACACACTCACACAACTGTATAGTGAGCACTGCAAAAAAGCTTTTCTTACTCAATATTTTTATCGTGTTTCCAGTCCAAATAGCTAAATATTCTTAAATCAAGAGTCATTTACTAAAGTAGTAAAATTACAAGATGTTATGTCCTGTTTTCTGGGGAAATAAATCAAAATTAAGAGAGTTGTTGCTTAAAAAAATCTAAATTATCTGCCAATGGGGTCAGAAAAATAATCTTAAAATAATGTTAATTCACACAGAAACAAGATTATTTTTCTGACCCCATTGGCAGATAATTTAGATTTTTTTTAAAGCAACAACTCTCTTAATTTTGATTCTTATGGCATTTTATTACTTTAGTAAATGCATCTTGATTTAAGAC
>CM040807.1:36040095-36077595 GCA_022829025.1 Squalius cephalus | reverse complement strand
TTCTGTATTATATGCAAATGTTGTATACGATAGTGTTTTCCAGTGCGCACGTAATGTTTCCACTCAGTACATCAGAGTATGAGGCTGTAAAGTGACTGAAGTTTTGGTCTATAGTTCAGTATCATGACTAATCCTCGTTGAGATATCTGGAGTGTGTGAAACTGCTGTTCTAGTTAATCTGACTCACGCTCTGTGGCTTAGACAGATTGGTATCAAACAAAAGCTGCAGTCAGACTCTCTCTCTCTTTCTCTCTGTGTGTGTGTGTGTGTGTGTGTGTGTGTGCACAGGTTTTGTCTCATAACCTTCACAGTGTGTTGCGGATTCCTCACGATCCGGCGGCCCTAGAGAGACACTTCAGCGACGATGACGACGGTCCCGTATCCAGTCAGGGGTACATGCCTTACCTCAACCAGTTCATACTGGACAAGGTACCGAAACACACACTGGTTCAACACTCATGAGACTTGAGTTACGATTCACTGAACGACCAACTTTGTCTCGGATGTTTATCCTAAAATTAGTCTATTAAGTGTTTAGGGCTATAAAAACAGTGTGGAGAAACACACATACACACACACACACACACACACTCTCTCAAAGAGCCTCATTCAACACTCGTGACCAGTGTTGGGGAAAGTTGTTTGCAGAAGTAATGCATTACAATATTGCGTTACTCCCTTAAGAAGTAACTAATTGCATTACTTAGTGATGCGTTACGTTACTTTTGCGTTACTTTTTTCCCACCTGGGCTGGACTTGGTTTTTTATAAACAAAATTTATATTTTTAGTTAAATTTAAAGACCCTTTCACACCAAAAGTGTAATAATAATCCTTAGGCTGAAGGAAATGTAGATTCACGTGTGTACAGTAGAGATTACAGTAGAGATAGAGTACAGTAGTGTACAGTAGAGGTAGAGTACAGTAGAGGTAGAGTACAGTAGTGTACAGTAGAGAGAGAGTAGTGTACCGTAGAGATAGAGTACAGTAGTGTACAGTAGAGGTAGAGTACAGTAGAGGTAGAGTACAGTAGTGTACAGTAGAGAGAGTAGAGTGGTGTACAGTAGAGATAGAGTACAGTAGTGTACAGTAGAGAGAGTAGAGTAGTGTACAGTAGAGATAGAGTACAGTAGAGTACAGTAGAGGTAGAGTACAGTAGTGTACAGTAGAGATAGGGTACAGTAGAGTGCAGTACAGTAGTGTACAGTGGAGATAGAGTACAGTAGTACAGTAGAGATAGAGTACAGTAGAGGTAGAGTACAGTAGTGTACAGTACAGTAGAGTACAGTAGAGGTAGAGTACAGTAGTGTACAGTAGAGATAGAGTACAGTAGTGTACCGTAGAGGTAGAGTACAGTGGAGGTAGAGTACAGTAGTGTACAGTAGAGGTAGAGTACAGTAGTGTACAGTAGAGAGAGTAGAGTAGTGTACAGTAGAGATAGAGTACAGTAGTGTACAGTAGAGAGAGTAGAGTAGTGTACAGTAGAGATAGAGTACAGTAGTGTACAGTAGAGAGAGTAGAGTGGTGTACAGTAGAGGTAGAGTACAGTAGTGTACAGTAGAGATAGAGTACAGTAGTGTACCGTAGAGATAGAGTACAGTGGTGTACCGTAGAGATAGAGTACAGTAGTGTACCGTAGAGATGGAGTACGGTGGTGTACAGTAGAGATAGAGTACAGCAGAGTACAGTAGAGGTAGAGTACAGTAGTGTACAGAAGAGAGAGTAGAGTAGTGTACAGTAGAGGTAGAGTACAGTAGAGTACAGTAGTGTACAGTAGAGATAGAGTACAGTAGAGGTAGAGTACAGTAGTGCACAGTAGAGGTAGTGTACAGTAGTGTACAGTAGAGAGAGTAGAGTAGTGTGCAGTAGAGATAGAGCACAGTAGTGTACAGTAGAGGTAGTGTACAGTAGTGTACAGTAGAGAGAGTAGAGTAGTGTGCAGTAGAGATAGAGCACAGTAGTGTACAGTAGAGGTAGTGTACAGTAGAGAGAGTAGAGATAGAGTACAGTAGAGGCAGAGTACAGTAGAGATAGAGTACAGTAGAGATAGAGTACAGTAGAGATAGAGTACAGTAGAGATAGAGTACAGTAGAGATAGAGTACAGTAGAGATAGAGTACAGTAGAGTACAGTAGAGGTAGAGTACAGTAGAGGTGGTGTGCAGTAGTGTACAGTGGGGATAGAGTACAGTAGAGTACAGTAGAGATAGAGTACAGTAGAGTACAGTAGAGATAGAGTACAGTAGAGTACAGTAGAGTGCAGTAGAGTACAGTAGAGATAGATTACAGTAGAGTACAGTGGAGATAGAGTACAGTAGAGTACAGTGGAGGTAGAGTACAGTAGTGTACAGTAGAGATAGAGTACAGTAGAGATAGAGTACAGTAGAGTACAGTAGAGGTAGAGTACAGTAGAGAGAGTAGAGTAGTGTACAGTAGATATAGAGTACAGTAGAGATAGAGTACAGTAGTGTTCAGTAGAGATAGAGTACAGTAGAGTACAGTAGAGATAGAGTACAGTAGAGATATAGTACAGCAGTGTACAGTAGAGATAGAGTACAGTAGAGATAGAGTACAGTGGTGTTCAGTAGAGATAGAGTACAGTAGTGTACAGTAGAGGTAGAGTACAGTAGTGTACAGTAGAGATAGAGTACAGTGGAGTACAGTAGAGGTAGAGTACAGTAGAGTGTAGCACAGTTGAGATAGAGTACAGTTGAGATAGAGTACAGTGGAGTACAGTGGAGATAGAGTACAGTAGAGTACAGTAGAGATAGAGTACAGTAGAGTACAGTAGAGAGAGAGTACAGTAGAGTGCAGTGGAGGTAGAGTACAGTAGAGTACAGTAGAGTACAGTGGAGATAGAGTACAGTAGAGTGCAGTGGAGGTAGAGTACAGTAGAGTACAGTAGAGATAAAGTACAGTAGAGTACAGTAGAGATAGAGTACAGTGGAGTACAGTGGAGATAGAGTGCAGTAGAGTACAGTGAAGATAGAGTACAGTAGAGTACAGTGGAGATAGAGTACAGTAGAGTACAGTAGAGCGAGAGAGTACAGTAGAGTACAGTGGAGGTAGAGTACAGTAGAGTACAGTGGAGATAGAGTACAGTAGAGTACAGTGGAGATAGAGTACAGTAGAGAGAGAGAGTACAGTAGAGTACAGTGGAGATAGAGCACAGTAGAGTACAGTAGAGTACAGTAGAGAGAGAGTACAGTAGAGTACAGTGAGATAGAGTACAGTAGAGTACAGTAGAGAGAGAGTACAGTAGAGTACAGTGGAGATAGAGTACAGTAGAGTACAGTGGAGATAGAGTACAGTAGAGTACAGTAGAGTACAGTAGAGTACAGTAGAGTACAGTGGAGATAGAGTACAGTAGAGAGAGAGCACAGTAGAGTACAGTGGAGATAGAGTACAGTAGAGTTAGAGTACAGTGGAGATAGAGTACAGTAGAGTACAGTAGAGTACAGTAGAGATAGAGTACAGTGGAGATAGAGTACAGTAGAGTACAGTAGAGAGAGAGTACAGTAGAGTACAGTGGAGATAGAGTACAGTAGAGTACAGTAGAGAGAGAGAGTACAGTAGAGTACAGTGGAGATAGAGTACAGTAGAGTACAGTAGAGAGAGAGCACAGTAGAGTACAGTGGGGATAGAGTACAGTAGAGTACAGTGGAGATAGAGTACAGTAGAGTACAGTAGAGAGAGAGCACAGTAGAGTACAGTAGAGTACAGTAGAGTACAGTGGAGATAGAGTACAGTAGAGTACAGTGGAGATAGAGTACAGTAGAGTACAGTAGAGAGAGAGCACAGTAGAGTACAGTGGAGATAGAGTACAGTAGAGTACAGTAGAGAGAGAGTACAGTAGAGTACAGTGGAGATAGAGTACAGTAGAGTACAGTAGAGAGAGAGTACAGTAGAGTACAGTGGAGATAGAGTACAGTAGAGTACAGTAGAGAGAGAGTACAGTAGAGTACAGTGGAGATAGAGTACAGTAGAGTACAGTAGAGAGAGAGCACAGTAGAGTACAGTGGAGATAGAGTACAGTAGAGTACAGTAGAGAGAGAGTACAGTAGAGTACAGTGGAGATAGAGTACAGTAGAGTACAGTAGAGAGAGAGAGTACAGTAGAGTACAGTGGAGATAGAGTACAGTAGAGTACAGTAGAGAGAGAGCACAGTAGAGTACAGTGGAGATAGAGTACAGTAGAGTACAGTAGAGAGAGAGTACAGTAGAGTACAGTGGAGATAGAGTACAGTAGAGTACAGTAGAGAGAGAGCACAGTAGAGTACAGTGGAGATAGAGTACAGTAGAGTACAGTAGAGAGAGAGTACAGTAGAGTACAGTAGAGATAGAGTACAGTAGAGTACAGTAGAGAGAGAGTACAGTAGAGTACAGTAGAGATAGAGTACAGTAGAGTACAGTGGAGATAGAGTACAGTAGAGTACAGTAGAGAGAGAGAGTACAGTAGAGTACAGTGGAGATAGAGTACAGTAGAGTACAGTAGAGAGAGAGAGTACAGTAGAGTACAGTGGAGATAGAGTACAGTAGAGTACAGTAGAGAGAGAGCACAGTAGAGTACAGTGGAGATAGAGTACAGTAGAGTACAGTAGAGAGAGAGTACAGTAGAGTACAGTGGAGATAGAGTACAGTAGAGTACAGTAGAGTACAGTAGAGAGAGTACAGTAGAGTACAGTGGAGATAGAGTAGAGTGGAGATAGAGTACAGTAGAATATACTATTAGACGTCTTTTAAACGCAAAATTGCTTTCTGGGATGGGATGGAAACATTTCTTTATTCGCAAGTGTTTTACTCGATGTTCCAATTTAAATTCGCAACTTTGTATAGAAACATAGCGAAAATATTTAAGATGGTGTTGCGTTTGCTGTGTGGTCAGGTGACGGAGGGGACGTTCGTTAAAGAAGAAGTCGATGAGCTTTGCTGGACTCTGTGTTCCAAGAAAAACTACCGTCCCAACACGCTCCGGGTTCTGACCAATCAGGACGCTCTCCGGCTCTGGTGTCTCTTCAACTTTCTGGCGGACGACAAATACCCCCTCGCTCTCGTGCCGGAGGAGGTGAGCTGACACACGTCTCCAGCTCCAACCGAACACAGATCCATCATTAGCTGGTCCAGGGTGGTCTTCCTCGCTGCTAAACTCCTAAACCCCTAAACACATACAAACACACTCACACACACACACACACACTCACACTCACACACACACACACACACACACACACACACACACACACACACACACACACACACACACACACACACTCACTCACACACACACACACACACACACACACACACACACACACACACACACACACAGACTTGTATAGTTTTGATTTAAATATAGTTATGTATTTATTTACATTTGAATACATTTAAAATATATATAAAAAAATCATATATATTTATGTAAATGAGCTCATATAGATACAAAAAATATAAAAATATACAAAAATATAAAAACAATTACCTCATGTACTGAATAAGTAATTTGTAATCCTTTTTACAACCATTTAGCATTAAACGTTTTTTAGTGTTAAAATTTAAATGTAAATATAAACCCATGTTTCATATATATTTATATTTATAAAAAAAGTATTTTACAATTTTTAACCTTTTTACAACCATTTAGCGTTAAATGTTGTTTCACTGTTTTTTTTTCTTTTTTCGATGTTATAATGTAAATATAATAATATATTTATTTTAGTGCTGTCTTATCAATTAATTGCGATTAATTACATCTAACATAAACGTTTGTGTATATATATATATATAATATATATATATGCACACACATATTTTCAAACTTTCATGTTAGATGCAATTAATCACGATTAATCGATAAGACAGCACTAATTAATTTATATATATGTAAGTGTGTGTGTATTATATAAACACAAAATTTTATGTTTGTGCAATTAATCGCGATTAATCGATTTGACAGCACTAAAAAATATACATTAAAATAAAGAAGTATTTAGTTAACATTGTTAGGCTTTTAACAACCATTCAGCGTTAGATGTTGTTTCAATGTTTTGTAAGCGTTTTTCATTATTAAACATTGTTTCAGTGGGGACGTGTTTTGCTAATGCTTCATGGTTTCCTCTGGGATGTTTGTGGTGTGACCCGGTCAGGCGGAGTATCTGCTGAGGAAGGTGAGCAGTGTGATGACGGTGGAGCTGAGCTGTGTGGAGCTGGAGGAGCTGCAGTCGCGCGACGCTCTGAGCGTGTGGGAGTTCCTGGAGCTGGTGAACGCGGCGGCCGCTAGCCGAGACGCGGACGCCGAGAGCCTGTCCATGGCCGTGGAGAAGGTGTATCGAGAGATGGTGGGGAACGTGCTGAAAGAGGTGCGCTGATGTCACTTCCTCTGTCTGATGTGGAAGAATGGGCACCGAAACCCGGTGCCAAAAGGGGCTCTGCAAAATAGAGCAAAAAAAGGCAACATCAGGGGCTTTCGCTCCGGAGGAACCTTCTCATAGCTCCTAGAATTATTGGCGGAAGTTCCCGGATTTTGGCGTGTTCGCACCGCAGGAACTAGGAACGATTTTAGTTCTAGGAACTCCTTTTGGAGGAACTAATTTACTCCTACTTCAGAGTCGGTCTAAACCAGCGCTATAGGAACTACAGTGACGGTAGTGTTTGCTGATTGGCCGAACGCACGCGAAACACCAGCACCGCCATTTAAACACACAGATTATAGCCTATATATTTACTCCAGAAACTAACTCTACCAACCCTACGCCCGTGTGACGCGTGTGTTTTAAAATAGATGTCTATTTGTACTAATAATATTTGTAATTATTTTTACGCACCTGTGCACCTGGACACATTCCTTGTACATTGGTTTCAGGGTTACCTGTGGAAGAAGGGACACCTGCGCAGGAACTGGACCGAGCGCTGGTTCTGCCTGAAGCCCGGATCCCTCTCATATTACGCCAGCGAGGACGGGAAGGAGTGTAAGGGTGTCATCGAGATGGACCAGAACTGCTGTGTGGAGGTACGGCCAGTGTTTCATTTATAAGTTAATAATCGCCGGATCAGAAACAGCACTGTGACCGACACTGACCACACAACTCAAGTTTTCCCGGAACATAAAATGACGTCATAAACTTGACGGCACGAGCATCATTCACAAGTTTCTGTACAGCCTAGTGTGTTATTCTGTCACGTATATGTGACCCTGGACCTTTTTTAAATTGAGATTTATATATTATCTGAAAGCTGAATAAATAAGATTTCCATTGATGTGTGGTTTGTTAGGATAGGACAATATTTGGCCGAGATACAACTATTGAAGATCTGGAATCTGAGGGTGCAAAAAAATCTAAATATTGAGAAAATCTCCTTTAAAGTTGTTCATTTATGTTGGCGATTGTGCTGCATTCACTCACAGAAATACATTTTTGATATATTTATGGTAGGAAATTTACTTAATATCTTCATGGAACATGATCTTTACTTAATATCCTAATGATTTTTTTGGCATAAAAGAAAAATCGGTAATTTTGACCCATACAATGTATAGTTGGCTATTGCCACAGATATACCCGTGCGACTCGTGACTGGGTTTGAGGTCCAGAGTCACAAATATCTACGTTGAGACCAAGAATCATTCAGTTGATCAGTGATATTCTCTCACGGACCACGTCGTCCCCTTTTCCATTACATCGATTTCTGATTCTGACTGATCTAACTCCTGTTGCTCGTGTCTCCTGCTATCCTGATTATTATTAGCAGTTTCATCTTCGGGATCTTGTGAGCATCGAGTCTGAGGAGGCGGGGCGGGAGAAACAACGATCTCCGATATTTTGAATTTGACTGCAGTACCTATCTCAACCACTAGTCATTCTTACAGACTACACCTTTAAGAAATCTGATAAAAATATATTTGCTGAGGGCCGATAGCACGCACCGTCACCATGTACTAATGCACTTGTTTATGTCAGTTCATGTAAAAACAATGCCGGAACGCAAAAGTCCAAAATCGGACATTTCCCGGGACCTGATCCGTTTCCCACGAGCACGTGTTTTCCCGTCTGACGCCACGCCTCGACTGTGATTGACAGGTGCTGTCGGACCGGGACGGGAAGAGGTGCATGTTCTGTGTGAAGACGCTCAACAAGACCTTCGAGATCAGCGCGCCGGACTCCAGACAGAGACAGGAGTGGATCACAGGTGCGATTTCACTCGCAAAGATCATTCTCTCAATATCTAAACATCCTGAGTACACTTACAAGATTCATCAGATATCAAAACTTAATTACACTACATATATATATATATATATATATATATATATATATATATATATATATAATTAATGAATAATTCACTAGAAAATTGGAAGAAATATTACATAAAAATTCTCAATAAGTATTTTTGCTTTTTGTTTTGTTTGCAAGTTAAAAGATGCAATATAATATCAAATATATTTTTATTAAACATTTGTCAATATTATATATATTGTACAATGTATATTATTGTATCATTTAAATTAATTATATATTAGTCAAAAGACCAAATAATGCAAATTAAATTAATATTCAAAATTAAAAAATGGCAACAGTTGAATGAAAAATGAAAACACACACACACACACACACACACACACACACACAAACACACACACACACACACACACGTGTGTGTGTATTTATTATTTATATAAGTCTTTATATATATATAACTACACACATTCACACACACACACACATATATATATTATTTGTGTATATATATATTTTTTTTTTTTGTATAACTATATCTATATATATCTATATATATACATATATAAAGTAAATGTATATATTCATAAACATTGCAAATTAAATTAATATTTAAAATTCAAATATGCAATACTAATTTAAAACAGACACACACACACACGTGTATATATATATATATATATATACAACGTATTTACAAAGTAAGTATACAAAGTATTTATATTTAATTGATGAGAGAACTAGAAAAAATATTTACTTAACTTAGCTGCATTTACTTTTGGTTTTAATTTATTTGTTTTTCAGTTTATGCATTTTGTTTGGTTTATTAAATGATTAATGATTAAAATCATTATTTTATTAATAATTTACTCGTTTTCTTTGAAAAACTAGAAAATGGAACAAAAAATTGTTCTCACTTTTTATTGTTTTCCAGTAAAAATATGTAAGTGTCCTATGTACAGTATATATATATATATATATGAGTCCACTCTCTCTCTCCGTCAGCGATGGCGACGGCTCAGCGCTTGTCTGCGTCGGGCCGGTCGTCTCTCCACGAGGAGCTGAAGGCTCGGCGCCGGGATCAGCGTGAGGAGCGAGAGAGGAGGCGTGTGCTGCGGGTGGAGGAGACCCGGCGTCTGCAGGAGCTTCAGGAGGAGCGCGAGGAGCAGCGGGTGGAGCTGAAGCTGCTGAAGGAGGCGCAGATGCAGACACGGGTTTCTCAGAAGGAGGAGGAGAAGAGGAGGAGCAGACAGCAGGAGGAGCTGCAGAACACCCTGGAGAAGCAGCTCATTCAGGCCCAGGAGGTACACACACACACACATGCATCACACTCTACTCTCACATAAAGGACTGGTCGTTTTATAAATATCACAAAAATAAGATAAATAAAAAAAAAAATTTTTTTTTGTTTATTTATCTTATTTTTGTGATATTTATAAAATGACTAGTCCTTAGTAAAATAGTAAAATGTAGTAGTAAAATGACGATACGTTGAACGATACGTTGCGTCGAGATTGACGCTGTGGGAACGCTCTGCGTGATTGCCTCGTGAAGCACTTGTGCACTCAGTCCAATGACGTATAGACGGGCGACGTTACGGCGCATCCAGAAAAAGGGGCGCACCCAGACCAAACATTGCCAACTTCTGATAGGCTGAAGGAAGTCGATCACAGGCACGCCGGAAGTATGGCAGGGCGACGCAGCGTCTCAGTACCTCTTCAGGGAACCGAGGTTACAGTCGTAACCAAGGCGTACCCTATCAAGGGTCGAGATGACGCTGTGGGAACGTCAAAAATTCTACTAGTGGTACCAGCCACTCGAGACAATCAGCCCGACGCCCTGTAACGGCGAACCGGCAGGGAACGACCGAACTGACTGCTCTAGGACCCTCCTCGGAGGGGGCGGGCATCCCAGGACCACTACGTTTCCGGGTGGACCCTGAGATATGTGCTCACCGGAGACCGCTGCGCCCCAAAACACACGAGGTGCCGGGGTTAGCATAACGGTCCCCTGAGGGCACCGAAGGGAAGCAGGCGTCATATAATGAGGTGTTAACCGCTTTACCTCGGAGGAGACTGCCCTCGTCAGCCTGAGCCCTCGGGCGTCTGGACCTTTTCCCCAGCAGCCTTCTGGGAAATAATGACGGTCCTCAGATCGGTCTTACCCCCTCGAAGACTGCGTTTGAGAGCGCTTTCCCTGTCCCCAATCCTCCTGAGGGGGAGTACGGGAAGCTACGCTCTGTTTCTGTGTATGTTCTGCGTTCTTCCGATGTTTGGGGCCCGGAGACATGAGAGCCAAGCAGGAGGAGTTTCTGGAAAGCGGCCGCCTTTTTTTCTGACTCCTGAAACCTCTCGATGTTAACAGCGTCGCCGAAGAGACCAGAGAGTGACAGGGATGCATCCGTAAGGAAGTTCTTATCTTTCTCTTTAATATTGCTCAGGTTGAGCCATAGATGCCGCTCAGTGGATTTAGCCGTCTCCGTGGTGGCCCGGAGAGACAGATCTGTGGCCCGATGCAGTTCACAAATGCAATTTGCACAATCTGATGCAGGCCAATACCCCCGCCCTCATCCATATCTCCTAACAACTCAACTCAGCTATCTCCGCCTGACCAGCGGCTGAGTAAGCCTTACCCACTACGGATGAAGTTGCACTAACTGGCTTAGTGGGTAATACCGGGGCCTTTAGGGAAGATGCTGATTCAGGGGAGAGAAAGCTTGCGAGTGTCTCTTCCACCTTTGGCATCTCCCCGTAACCGTGCTCTTTATAGTTCATAGAGGAATATTTGGATGTTTGTGCACTATACACTCACCTAAAGGATTATTAGGAACACCTGTTCAATTTCTCTTTAATGCAATTATCTAATCAACCAATCACATGGCAGTTGCTTCAATGCATTTAGGGGTGTGGTCCTGGTCAAGACAATCTCCTGAACTCCAAACTGAATGTCAGAATGGGAAAGAAAGGTGATTTAAGCAATTTTGAGCGTGGCATGGTTGTTGGTGCCAGACGGGCCGGTCTGAGTATTTCACAATCTGCTCAGTTACTGGGATTTTCACGCACAACCATTTCTAGGGTTTACAAAGAATGGTGTGAAAAGGGAAAAACATCCAGTATGCGGCAGTCCTGTGGGCGAAAATGCCTTGTTGATGCTAGAGGTCAGAGGAGAATGGGCCGACTGATTCAAGCTGATAGAAGAGCAACTTTGACTGAAATAACCACTCGTTACAACCGAGGTATGCAGCAAAGCATTTGTGAAGCAACAACACGCACAACCTTGAGGCGGATGGGCTACAACAGCAGAAGACCCCACCGGGTACCACTCATCTCCACTACAAATAGGAAAAAGAGGCTACAATTTGCACGAGCTCACCAAAATTGGACAGTTGAAGACTGGAAAAATGTTGCCTGGTCTGATGAGTCTCGATTTCTGTTGAGACATTCAGATGGTAGAGTCAGAATTTGGCGTAAACAGAATGAGAACATGGATCCATCATGCCTTGTTACCACTGTGCAGGCTGGTGGTGGTGGTGTAATTGTGTGGGGGATGTTTTCTTGGCACACTTTAGGCCCCTTAGTGCCAATTGGGCATCGTTTAAATGCCACGGCCTACCTGAGCATTGTTTCTGACCATGTCCATCCCTTTATGACCACCATGTACCCATCCTCTGATGGCTACTTCCAGCAGGATAATGCACCATGTCACAAAGCTCGAATCATTTCAAATTGGTTTCTTGAACATGACAATGAGTTCACTGTACTAAAATGGCCCCCACAGTCACCAGATCTCAACCCAATAGAGCATCTTTGGGATGTGGTGGAACGGGAGCTTCATGCCCTGGATGTGCATCCCACAAATCTCCATCAACTGCAAGATGCCATCCTATCAATATGGGCCAACATGTCTAAAGAATGCTTTCAGCACCTTGTTGAATCAATGCCACGTAGAATTAAGGCAGTTCTGAAGGCGAAAGGGGGTCAAACACAGTATTAGTATGGTGTTCCTAATAATCCTTTAGGTGAGTGTAAACTCTATAGGAAACTGGTTTCTCCCAGGATCTAGACACCTCGGTGTAGAGATCGGGATAAAACGTAAGGCCCCGGCATTGAGGTTGTGAGCGAGATGGCAGGAAGCGTTTCAGCTGATCAGCTGGCGAGTCGAGACTTAAAGGCACACTATGCAAGATTTGTACCTTAATATAACAGCTTCGAAATCATTTCTCATAGTAGGGCGAATCCATGTGTAGCCATGACTTCATTGACTAGGCTTGGTAAATGTTTTTATATATGTATGTTTTAATTATAACTGTGAAGCAATTTGGGCAACAATGTTGCTATTAAATGTGCTATATAAATAAATAAAAGTTGAAAGTTTTATATATGTAAGTCTTAAAGGTACAGTAGCAAAAACAATTATTCTTGTACAACTAAAAATGGGAAAAACTGCATCAACTGCTCAGAGAGCAACAGACATGAAGAGGAAGTCCCATACGAACAGTCAAACTGAACTCAAGCTTGTGTGTGTGTGTGTGTGTGTGTGTCAGGCGCGTGCGAATCTTCGAGCGGAGGTGGCGGTTCGAGATCTGGAGGCCGAACATCAGCGACGGAGAATCCGAGAATTGGAAGATCTTCATCATAGACTGCAAGAAGCTCTCGAGCAACAGATCAGAGCGAGACAAGAGGAAGAGACGTACAGATACACACAGGCCAGGTGCACACACACACACACACACACACACACACACACACCAGAGAGACATACAGAGAGAGAGAGAGAGAGAGAGAGAGAGAGAGAAAGAAAGAAAGAGAGAGAGAGAGAGAGAGAGAGACAGTAAGGTTGTGAGTGATTCTCAAAGGAAGCGCCGCCCTCACACTTAAAAACCCACAAATGCACACACACATTTTCATTTTATATATTTATGCAAATGAGATGTAGATAACATACAGATCTAGACTTCTAACGTTTTAAAAATATACATTTAAATGAACTTATATAGACCTAAACCTCCATTGTTCATATATATATATACATGTAAATTAGCGTATATTGATTGGTTGTTTTTATTTAGATGTAATTATAGATTTATTTATATTTCATTTATTGCATATATTTATATATTTATGTATGTATTATAATAATATCAATTATATAAAATATATAATTATATTAATATTAGAATAATATATAATTACAGTAAAAGTAAATGATTTTTTTCTATTTATTTTAAAATTATACTATTTGATTATACTTTATTTTAAGGTGTCATTGTTACAGTGTAATTATATATTTAATTAATGAGTAATATTAATTAATTACATGTACTTACTATAGGGTTATGGTTTGGTTGAGGGTTAGTTGCATGTAATTATGAATAATTTACTGTTATTACTATGGTAAATAAATGTAACATATGCAACAAGGACACTGTAAAATAAAGTGTCACCTAATATATTTATATATATCATTGACTTTATTTATAAATTATTTTTATCTTTAATCAAGTCGCTAAAGGAGGTTTGGACACATTTAGTCCCTGTCTGAATAATAATAAATAAGGCTGTTAAACACACACACACACACACACACACACACACACACACACAGTATACGTAACACTTCCTGTCAGCTGAGCTTTGGTTTGGTCTAGATAAATGCTGCCCAAATGCTGACGTGTGTCTGCTCAACAGTTTTCACCACATTATCGTCACTAGTTTATCCGACACACTGATTTCCAACCCTAGCTGTTGTTGTACTTGATAAATAAACATAAAACAAAAGTTAAGCATTAGGGCTGACATTTAACACTTCGTTTCTCTTCTAAACGTCTGAGTTATTTAACACAGTTCTGAAGTAGATTTTTTTTCCAGTGCTAGTTTTCAGTAGCCTGGTTAAAACCAGACCATTCTCAGTAGTAACTGAGTTATGGTCTGGCAAAGCTCCATAGACAAATCATTTCCAAAGGGGCGTCACCAACGGACGTCGCTCAAATGCCTCGTCAAGAGCGATCGTCATCGTGTAAAGCTGCGTCCCAATTTGCCTAAGTTACTCTACGCCATAAAAGTATGTTCTCTTTTTGTGAAGAAAAGGTATTTACTTTTGAATGTGTAGCAAAAAAGTAGTCAAGCTTTGGGACATACTACTTCGTCATCTTTATCGGACGGATCTGTCGCGTGCGTCCTGTCACGTAAACTGCCCTGTCAATCATCGTGTCACAGTTAAAATCCTCTATTAAATCTAATGTAATTTCCTACCGTTTCGGAGAGAAATGTAGTAGCACGTTCATCTGCCAGTGGGTCTTTCATGGAGACTGTCCTCATGTGTTTGCAATTTGAATATAATAATGCATTTAAAAGTTGAACGGACGTCGCTCAAATGCCTCTGGGCGCAATTGGATAGACCTAAAACCAATCAGAGCGATCGTCATCGTGTAAAGCCCGCCCCAACATTTCTGATTGGTGCCGCAATTTCTAGGCCATGGAAATGGGCTTGAATGAGCTCTTTGCCAGACTACTTGCAGAGCAAATCTGAATTTGCCGGAAGTTGTCTGGGTTTTCCCAGGCTAAGTTTTCAGTTTAAACACTGTTTTAAACATTTTGCTGATGTGAAGAACCATTAGCTTTGGTGTTCACTATTAACACTGATGTTTAGTTTTAGCTACACACATTGACGTTAGCTTTATCTGATCAATTTCTGGCATTTAGCATTGATGTTTCTGGTGTTCAGCTTCGTTTATCAGTGATATTTCTAGCGTTTGGCTATGTTAACCTTGATATTTCCGGTGTTTCACTGTGTTAGCAGTGATATTTCTTGTGTTTATGCTAGCATTGATGTTTCTTATGTTTAGCTGTGTTAACAGTGATATTTCTGTTGTTTCACTGTGTTAAACTTGATATTTCTGGTGTTTATACATGCTAGCAGTGGTGTTTCTGATGTTTAGCTATGTTAGCAGATGTTTCTGGTGTTTAGCTGTGTTAACATTGATATTTGCAGCAATTAGCTGTGTTAGCAATAATATTTTTTCTGGTGTTTATGCTAGCTGTGATATTTCTAATATTCAGCTGTGTTAGCAGATGTTTCTAGTGTTTAGCCATGTTAACACTGATATTTTCGGGTTTAGCTGTGTTAGCAGTAATATTTTTTTCTGGTGTTTATGCTAGAAGACATATTTTGGGTGTTTAGCTGTGCTAACAGACATTGATATTGTTAGCAGTGTTAGCAGTGTGTAGCAGCTGTATTAGCTGTGTTAGCAGTGATATTTTTGTTGTTTATCTTTGCTAGCAGTGATATTTCTGGTGTTTAACTGTGTTAACAGAGTACAGACATTAATATTTCCGGTGTTTAGCTGTGTTAACATTGATATTTCTGGTATTTAGCTGTGTTAGCAGTAAACATTTTCTTGTGTTTATCTATGCTTGTACAGATATTTCTGTTGTTTAGCTGTGTTAACAGACATTAATATTTCCGGTGTTAGCAGTGTTAGCAGTGATATTTCTGGTGTTTATCTATGCTAGTACAGATGTCTTGGGTGTTTAGCTGTGGTAACAGACATTAATATTTCCGGTGTTAGGTGTGGTAGCAGTGATATTTCTGGTGTTTATCAATGCTAGCAGTGATATTTCTGGTGTTTATCTATGTTAGCAGTGATTTTTCTGGTGTTTAGCTGTGTTAGCAGATGTTTTTTGGTGTTTAGCTGTGTTAGCAGTGATATTTCTGGTGTTTATATCTGCTAGCAGATGTTTCTGGTGTTTAGCTGTGTTAGCAGTGATATTTCTGGTGTTTATATCTGCTAGCAGATGTTTCTGGTGTTTAGCTGTTACCATTGATATTTCTAGTGTTTAGGTTTAGTTCTGTGTTTAGTTTGCCATGTTTCTGTGTTTAGTTTAGCGCTGGCATTTAGTTTAGCGCTGGCATTTAGTTTAACTCTAGCGTTTAGCCTGACAGTGCTGCTGGTGTTTCCAGGCTGCTGGCGGAGGAGGAGGAGAAGGTGAAGTCGCTGCTAACGCTGCAGGAGGAGCAGGAGGAGCAGCTCCAGCAAACCCAGCGCGAGAAGCAGGAGCTCAAGCTGGAGATGGACAAGAAGTCCCAGGATCTGGACGAGGCCCAGAAACAACTGGACAAAGTGCGGGCCAGTCGACGCAGAGTGGACCAGGACATCGCGGTGAGCTTGTGTTGTGTTTATCACGTGTTCCTCCCAAGCTAACGGGGAACGTCCTCAGAGCTCTCTCAAAGAGCTCTCTCAAAGCTATTCCAGTAACGTTAATAGAACGTTCGCTCAAAGTTATCTGGTCTTTAGTAATGTTCTTTAGCACAAAAACATTCCTGGGACGTAGTTATCGTCCGCCGGCGTGGACTCTAATATAGTTATCGTTATAGTTATCATCCGCCGGTGTGGACTCTAATATAGTTATCATTATAGTTATCGTCCGCCGGTGTGGAGCTAATATAGTTATCGTTATAGTTATCGTCCGCCGGCGTGGACTCTAATATAGTTATCGTTATAGTTATCGTCCACTGGTGTGGACACTAATATAGTTATCATTATAGTTATCGTCCGCCGGTATGGACTCTAATATAGTTATCGTTAAAGTTATCGTCCGCCGGTGTGGAGCTAATATAGTTATCGTTATAGTTATCGTCCGCTGGTGTGGACACTAATATAGTTATCATTATAGTTATCGTCCGCCGGTGTGGAGCTAATATAGTTATCATTATAGTTATCGTCCGCCGGTGTGGAGCTAATATAGTTATCATTATAGTTATCGTCCGCCGGTGTGGAGCTAATATAGTTATCGTTATAGTTATCATCCGCCGGTATGGACTCTAATATAGTTATCATTATAGTTATCGTCCGCCGGTGTGGAGCTAATATTGTTATCGTTATAGTTATCGTCCGCCGGTGTGGACTCTAATATAGTTATCATTATAGTTATCGTCCGCCGGTGTGGAGCTAATATAATTATCGTTATAGTTATCGTCCGCCGGTGTGGAGCTAATATAGTTATCGTTATAGTTATCGTCCGCTGGTGTGGAGCTAATATAGTTATCGTTATAGTTATCGTCCGCTGGTGTGGACACTAATATAGTTATCATTATAGTTATCGTCCGCTGGTGTGGAGCTAATATAGTTATCATTATAGTTATCGTCCGCCGGTGTGGAGCTAATATAGTTATCGTTATAGTTATCGTCCGCTGGTGTGGACACTAATATAGTTATCGTTATAGTTATCATCCGCCGGTGTGGAGCTAATATAGTTATCGTTATAGTTATCGTCCGCTGGTGTGGACACTAATATAGTTATCGTTATAGTTATCGTCCGCTGGTGTGGACACTAATATAGTTATCATTATAGTTATCGTCCGCCGGTGTGGAGCTAATATAGTTATCATTATAGTTATCGTCCGCCGGTGTGGAGCTAATATAGTTATCGTTATAGTTATCATCCGCTGGTGTCGACACTAATATAGTTATCGTTATAGTTATCATCCGCCGGTGTGGAGCTAATATAGTTATCGTTATAGTTATCGTCCGCTGGTGTGGACACTAATATAGTTATCGTTATAGTTATCGTCCGCTGGTGTGGACACTAATATAGTTATCGTTATAGTTATCGTCCGCTGGTGTGGACACTAATATAGTTATCGTTATAGTTATCGTCCGCTGGTGTGGACACTAATATAGTTATCATTATAGTTATCGCCCGCCGGTGTGGAGCTAATATAGTTATCATTATAGTTATCGTCCGCCGGTGTGGAGCTAATATAGTTATCGTTATAGTTATCATCCGCCGGTATGGACTCTAATATAGTTATCATTCTAGTTATTGTCCGCCGGTGTGGAGCTAATATTGTTATCGTTATAGTTATCGTCCGCCGGTGTGGACTCTAATATAGTTATCATTATAGTTATCGTCCACTGGTGTCGACACTGATATAGTTATCGTTATAGTTATCATCCACTGGTGTCGACACTAATATAGTTATCGTTATAGTTATCATCCGCCGGTATGGACTCTAATATAGTTATCATTATAGTTATCGTCCGCCGGTGTGGACTCTAATATAGTTATCATTATAGTTATCGTCCGCCGGTGTGGAGCTAATATAATTATCGTTATAGTTATCGTCCGCCAGTGTGGAGCTAATATAGTTATCGTTATCGTCCGCTGGTGTGGAGCTAATATAGTTATCGTTATAGTTATCGTCCGCCGGTGTGGAGCTAATATAGTTATCGTTATAGTTATATTGTGTTAGTGCGGAGCTAATATAGTTATCGTTATAGTTATCATCCGTTGGTGTGGATGCTAAAATAGTTATCGTTATAGTTATCGTCCGCCTGTGTGGAGCTAATATAGTTATCATTATAGTTATCGTCCGCCGGTGTGGAGCTAATATAGTTAGTTATCATTATAGTTATCATCTGTTGGTGTGGATGCTAAAATAGTTATCGTTATAGTTATCTTCCGCTGGTGTGGACGCTAATCTAGTTATCGTTATCATCCATTGATGTGAGCGATAACATAGTTTCATTATAGTTGTATTTATAGTTATCGTTGTTGGTGCGTAATGGCCTTTAGAACATATTTCTGTTAGCTGTGTCCACACTCATGAACGTGTCGTCCACAGGCCGCCCAGCGTAAACTTCGCCAGGCCAGCACGAGTGTTAAACACTGGAACGTTCAGATGAACCGCCTGATGCACCCCATCGGCCCTGGAGGTTTGTGTCTTTATGTGTTTATGCGTTTTGAATGCAACAAGAACATGTGTTGATTTCTATTTTTCTTAAAGAAAGGAGAGCGTCCTCCGGTAATCTTCTCGCCCCTCCGGTCCGCGTCCCCTCCGTCAGCGAGACCGAATCGAGACCTCCAATGAAAGACGAACAGAACAACCTCGAATGTGAAGAGAACAGCAGCGGCGAGAATATGGACTGTGGCAACAACGAAAACACAGAGCCGACCGACCTTGACGTTAATTAAAACTGACATAACAGTGATAAACCTGACTGAAAAATGACCTGACATAGCAAACTCAGCTGACTGTGAATGATTCAGAGCTGTAATCATTACTGAAATATAAATGTGTTTTGATATTATTGTTGTCTGAGAGACTCGAGCTGTTTTCTTTTGGTGAAACTTGTGGTTTTACTTCCTGTTTCCTGTGTCAGCAGAAGATGCTGTGCTTGTGTTGAACTGATCTTTATCTCTCCCTCACTGTCTTGAAAGAGAATAAATGATTTGAAAAACAAAATGTGAGTCTTTAAAATGTTTTATAATCCATAATCTTACTCAACAAATACTGAAGAAACACTATTTCATTCGTGTTAACGTCAATAATGACAATAATCTATAAAGACAATATCTCCTACATGAGAAAATAATGCGTTTTGATCGTTTATATAATTATCTGGATACTAAAAACACTTAATAAACATTTTAAAATCTCTCAACTTTGTACAGACCTTATTTTTTACAGTCTATCATACAGACGTTCTGTTTTTGTGTGTGCTTTATGTGGCGAACAGCGCCACCTGTTGGCGATGACCGGAAGTGAGCGCGAAAACTCAAAGTAAATGGATATTGTTTGTGATGAAGTTAAAGAGCAACATATTAAAAGGACATTTTCTCAAATGAAGGCAGCACATGTGAATGTTACACACATACACTCACACACGAGGCTCGTATAGGGTTAAATGAAAACAGCCGCTGTGACATCATAGCCGTGACGCGTGTGATCCGGAGCGCTCGCGCCGTCGGGAATCCCGTTCCCGTTTGATGAAGCGCGTCCCGGTAAACATGACACATGTAGCGAATCCTCGCTGATCCGTCTGGAAAATAACGCGAACGGAAGGAATAAACTTTCGGGATCGTTCGTTATTCTGACGCGGTAAAAGTCTCTCGTAAGTTTGTTTCCCGTTTGTTTTTTGTCATGTTGAGCGTTTGAGTCATATGAGACTCTGATGGTTTATTTACTGAGAGACCGTGAAGTTTACGCGCAGATAAAGTTTCAAAGAGAGTTTTCTGTTGACAGATCGCGCGAAGAATTAAAGATCTGATGATAGATAGATAGATAGATAGATAGATAGATAGATAGATAGATAGATAGATAGATAGATAGATAGATAGATAAATGATAGGTAGGTAGATATAAATAGATAGATTAGAAATGATAGGTGTATATAGAGAGAGAGAGAGAGATTAGGAAGATAGATAGATAGATAGGTAGATAGATAGATAGATAGATAGATAGATAGATAGATAGATATGTGTTTTTGTAGGTGAAAGTTGTTTTGGGGTGATTTTGGGACGATCTGTGCTCTTGCGACACACTGGCACACAGTGTGTATTTACTAACCTGATAAAAACACTCACTAAACTCCAGGAACGGGCTGTAAAATCACTGGAAATCAGTTTGAAGTGGCTTCATTCATCACAGGTCCAACATTATGTAAAAATGCAAACATGAAGAAGCCACCAAGGCCATATAGTCGCCCACTCTCATACTTGAAAAAATAATATGTTGATGTGAACTTTGAGATGTTTGTGGTGGGACCCGTTCGTTGACCCTGAAAGGTCACGACCTGCCGCTTAATATTAACACATCGTCGGCTCTGTATGTGACGGACCTCCAGAAACATCTCAGAGATATGAAGTGTGTCGGGTCTGAACATCTCAGGTGTGGTTATTGAACACAGACTTCTCCTCCTCTTCTTTCCCTCGTCTGTCTGTCTGTAGCGGCAGGTTCCTTCCTTCCTTCGCTTGTGATTTTCCCAGTCCCCCCCCCCCCCCCCCCCCCCCCCCCCCCCCCCCCCGCTCTCTCTCTCTCTCTCTCTCTCTCTCTCTCTCTCTCTCTCTCTCTCTCTCTCTCGAACATTTTTTGTGCTGGATTAAAAAAGATGCATTGCATTTTTTTGTAATTCTATCTATATATTTTGAGTAGTTCTATGTGAATTTTGTAAGTGATGTGATTTAAAAAAAAAATGTATTATGTCTTTATACTTAAAGGGTTAGTTCACCCAAAAATGAAAATTCTGTCAGTAATTACTCACCCTCATGTTGTTCCAACCCCCGTAAGACCTTCGTTCATCTTCGGAACACAAATTAAGATATTTTTGATTAAATCTGAGAGCTGGATCACTCCTCCATAAGCTTCTAAGGGACTGAAACTTGCTGGCCCAGAAAATGTATTAAAGACATCGTTAATATAGTCCAAGTGACTCCAGTGGCTCAATCTTAAGTTTATAAAGCGACGAGAATACTTTTTGTGCGCAAAAACAAACAAAAATAACGACTTTATTCCACTTTTCATTTCCTTCTCTCTGGGCCTCGAGTGAGTTCACGTAGTGTTTAAGCGTAGCGCGTCTGTGTTGTACGTCACCACGTATCACACATGACCAGCGTCGGCCAATAGTGAGCCTACGTGTGACGTGCAACACAGACGCGCTACGCTTAAACACTACGTGAACTCACTCGAGGCCCAGAGAGAAGGAAATGAAAAGTGGAATAAAGTCGTTATTTTTGTTTGTTTTTGCGCACAAAAAGTATTCTCGTCGCTTTATAAACTTAAGATTGAGCCACTGGAGTCACTTGGACTATATTAACGATGTCTTTAATGCATTTTCTGGGCCAGCAAGTTTCAGTCCCTTAGAAGCCTATGGAGGAGTTAGACAACTCTCAGATTTAATCAAAAATATCTTAATTTGTGTTCCGAAGTTGAACGAATGTTTTACGGGGTTGGAACAACATGAGGGTGAGTAATTACTGACAGAATTTTCATTTTTGGGTGAACTATCCCTTTAATGTTTTGTAGTTAACCCTTAAACGCATACCTGGGCTCTTTAGTGACCCGGGCCGTATTTCACTACCCTAAATATAATACAATTATAAAAGAATGCCTGTTTTCCCATTCATTAATTCCCGACTCGAAGTGTGTTACGGTGTAAGTGTGTTTTTTCTGCACAACAATAATTGAATCTTAAGTGCAATTCACATTTATCTGATACACAGTGACGTTTCACTCGTAGTTGCCGCAGGCAGAAAACAAAAGAATAGGAAGAATCATCAGCAAATTTTCGGGTGCGTGCGAAAGCGAACTTTCCGGAAAGGTTTGTGGAATTAAAATATCTGGGCCTTTAAGGAGTGTGGATAAAATCCTGACGAGAAATCTGCCAATCAGAGAAGTCGCTGTTGCCATGGAAACAAAGATCTGCAGCGCTTGTCTACTTCCATAAAGCATTGCGAATGATGTAACTACTTATGTTTATATATGTTATTATCGTACATTTAAAATGTTTTATACTTCTAATCATTGGCTATAAGTAAGGTTTTGTTTTATGTCATTCGCAGTGCATTCTAGGTACAACAGTACGTTGTTCTACGAGTTATTAAATACTTTTACGCTTGCTAGAAACTTTTTGTAGAATGTTTGTATGTTTGTGAATCTTGTAAGATCTTTCATCCGGAAGGTTTGATACTGGCTCTTTACTGACGGATATTTTGAAGTTCTCCAGGAGAAAACGAACGAGAGATACAGGTCAACGGGGCTAACGAGCAGCTGTCAATCTGAGTCACTCATTATTTCTGATTAACTCGTTAACCTCACGCCGGTAAGGAAGTGACATCAGCACTGCTGTTGCCATGGAGACTTCTTTAACCTCTTCAAGTGCTTGCTTCCAATCCCATGATCCTCTGCTCTTACAGATCTGACCTGTTTGGTGGTGTGGGCTTTTTATAAGAGGTCAAAGGTCGTCTGCCTTTCACGTTGTAGGGGTCAAAAGGTCATTTGAGCTTTCAGAATGTAAACTAGTGTACTGCACACTACGGGTACATTAACAAGTATTTTGTGTTTAATAAAGTTCTTGCATTTAAGTAAGTTATTACTATACTGCAGGAGTAGTAAGCATAGTAGGTGAGCATGTGGCACGCTTCACGGTGACCTTTGACCTCACGCTGCTATATGTGAATTCTGTTGTAACGAAGCTCTTTAGGAAATCTGCTGTGTGTTTGAAGTTGAACACACTCATTGATCCACACACTGACCCACATCTCAGTCTTCTGACCAATCGTGAAGCTCCAGTGAGAGTGGGATCGGGATTGGTGTGTTTGTTGGGAAGGTTGTTGTTGTAATTCTGTTGTAGTTGTTGGATTATGATTGGCTGTCAATGTTTTAATCGTTCATCAGCTGAAAAAAAAACGTTCTAAAAAGTGATTCCAATGATATCGTTCCTTGTATCGCAATAGTTGTGGTGTGGACTCTGTCATTCTTTTACATTTAGAACGATTTTTAGAACTAGATCTTTATTATTTACGCTATAGTTATCGTCCTTGGTGTGAACGAGCCTTAACCCTAAAAGTTTGTTGTAAAGCAAGACTGTATACCAACTCTAACACAAAACTTGTGACTATTATTTATTATACTTCTTTAGTTTGGTTTTGAACCCACCAATTACTGAGTGAATGTAATTCATACGTACACCAATCACAACGCTAGCTTGTGATTCAATTATATTTTTCTTTTGGATGTTAAAATATGTTTTCTAATCTTGTGTTTGTTTGTTTGTGTGTGGCGTATGTGGAAACACAGCCGCAGTTCACAGACTTCAGAGTTTGAGTGGTGAAATGTGCTGAGCTCCAGTGAGAGGCATGTTGCTGTGCCTGCAGCCGCTCCAGTGCCGGGCCTGACTGACCTCTGCTCCTCATTCTGACGCTTTCATTGTTTGTTTCTGCTGAAACTGACACTGAGAAACTCACTCACAGAGCTTTCGTCTGTACGATCAGTGTGTGTGTGTGTGTGTGTGTGTGTGTGTGTGTCAGAGGTCTGAAGACAGTCTGTGAACATTTGGGCTTTGCTTTGGTTTTGGTTCAGTCGCAGAAGTTTCATGTCTCTGCAGCTGGTGTGTGTGTTGTGTTAGTTCCCAGAATGCAGTGTGTCAGTCGGTCGGGGGTGGGCGTACCACAGGTTTCTGGTGTCTTCTGAACACGATACAGCTGTCAAATCAGTGTTGTGTTATTTCAACTGTTCCTCGAATACACACACACACTCTTCAGGCACTTTTAAGATTGGACTTCATGAAACTAAAGAATTTACAGTACAAAAGACGGTTACATTTTATGTTAAGGTGTCATTGTTACAGTGTAATTATATATTTAAGTGCTGATTAATATTAATTAACTACATGTGCTTACTATAGGGTTATGGTTGGATTAGGGTTTGGTTGAGGGTTAGTTGCATGTAATTATGCATAATTTACTGTTATTACTACGGTAAATACATGTAACATATGTAACAACGACACTGTAGAATAAAGTGTCACCCAAAACACATAAAAGCTCATTTGGGTATAATATTAACATTAGTTATTTATAATTATATAGTCTAAATTATATATGTTTTATATAATTATATAATTATTTTATATAATTATATTATACATTTTTTCCACACAGAAGTTAAAGAAATTAAATTTGTGTGCCAACTAATCTACAAACTTTTTCATTAAATAGTCTTATATTAAAATTATACAGTCAAACAAACAATTATTCAGACACTAGTAAATTATTTTTCACTAGTGTGATCAGGGCACTATATTTCATTATGTAAGTGAGGAGAGCAAAATAAAGTAAACTGTGACATATTATACCCAAATATTCTTCATACAGAGACTACCAGTGACATTTATAAACATTTGGGACCAAAAATGATTCGGACACACAGAAGGACGGACAAAACCAGTCAAATATCAACTGAGTTCTGCTCATATTTCATCACCATTCTCTAAACTATAGCGAATAAACTGTGATAATGTGAGAAATGTTGAAGGCGTCTGAATAAACTTTGGTTTAATTGTGATTGAGCTAATCAGTATGTTAGTGTAATTCTGGGAAAACTGACCAAAAATATTGATGACATCATCAATAGGAAATTTCAATAGGAAACATGAGAACATTGAAACGAAAACTGTGCTCAACAAACCATTTCATCATTAGAATAATGTCTAAGAATTGCAGAAATGAATTATGGCACATCAAACGTGTGTTTTCCAGTTTTTAAAACGTGTGTTTCTCTCACAGATGCTGTTATGACCGCGGCGGCTCATGAGCGTGCTTGAATTTCTGGAGATGGACGGAAGAAACTCGGCCTTTGTGGCCGGGAGGAGCAGATTACCCAGAGATCCCGGGGCAGTGGGCGGAGTCTGTGTGGCGAACGAAGACTCCTCCCCCTGCATTAGCCAGGGGGAGGGGCCTGATGACGAACGATTTGAGGATGTGCTTTGTGAACTTGGAGGAGGGGTGGAGCTTAACCTGGAGCTGGATGTGAGGGAGGAGCCTCAGGGGGAGGAGCTTAACTGGGAGACGAATCGACATGAGGCGAACGAACTAGAAGAGCAAAGCAACACGAGCCGTTCGACAACCAGTCCTGAACCGACAGCGACCTCCACAGGTGAGGATGATGATGGTGGTTATGGGGGGTGATTACTTACGCACACTTTTATACGCGTTCGCACAATTTCATGAAATTACATGAAGTGTTTGATTGATTCTCGCATAGAAATGCAGTTCTGTGTGTGTGTGTAGATCTGTGCAAAGCGTCGCCTCTGTCAGAGCAGCTCCTGCGGGGCCGAGACGAGGGGGCGGGGCTTAACATGGAGTGTCGAATCTGTGGAGACCGAGCCTCGGGATTCCACTACGGCGTTCATGCCTGTGAGGGCTGCAAGGTCAGAGGTCACCGAGGTGTAACGAGTACCTGAAAACCACACTTGAGTAAATGTAGCCTTGCAGCGAAAATGACAAGTTACGAGTCACCAATTTCAATACAAAAGCTTTCCATTTCAGACAGATGCTGTTCTTTTGAACTCTCTATTCATCAAAGAATCCTGAAATAAAAATGTAAATAACTGTTTTCAACACTGATAATAATAATGAATGTTTCTTGAGCATCAACTCATCATATTAGAGTGATTTCTGAAGGATCATGTGACACTGAAGACTGGAGTAATGATGCTGAAATTCAGCTTTGATCACAGGAATAAATTACACTTTACTGTATATTCACATAGAAAACAGCTGATTTACATTGTCATAATATTTCACAATATTTCTGGTTTTTTTTTTTCCAATTTTTAATCAATTAATTAAATAAATGCAGCCTTGGTGAGCAGAAGAGGCTTCTTTTAAAAACATTAAAAATCTTACAGATAAAAACTTTTGAACGGCAGTGTATACTTGTTCAAAAATGTATTCAAGTAGAGAGTAAAAGTTGCTAATATCTTTGATAGTAAAACTAAAAAGTAGCCAAAAAGATACTCAAGTACAGTAACTAATTACATTTACTCAAATACTTTACGCCACTGAGAGGTCATGCTCGCATCATACTCCATAAAATCTCTCAGTTTGGAAAACTGTGTCTCTGTGTCTCTCAGGGATTTTTCCGGAGGACCATTCGAATGAAGTTGGAATATGATAAGTGTGAGCGCAGCTGTAAGATCCAAAAGAAAAGTCGGAATAAATGCCAGTTCTGTCGATTTCAGAAGTGCCTGGTGCTCGGGATGTCTCATGACGGTAAGCGAAACTTCTGAATCTGAATGTAGTGTTTACATGAACGCTAAACACGTGATCGGGTTGATGCGCGCGTTTATGTGTCACAAGCTTTAAATCGGAATATATTTTCTGACATGCGCACATTACACGAATATACAGAGTTTCCCGCTGTCTGCGCATAATAACTATTCTCCTACATTGGTTCTTTATTTGTTTTAAACAGCAGACTTAATAAACCCAGTCGTGTGTGGATGAGAGTGTGAAGCACTGGTGGGCCGTTGTCCGGCTCCACTTCACACACGCAGGGAAAGGAGGATTATAGGAGGACGAGAAACTCATTTATACGACAAAGGAAGAACAGCTCGTTCAGCGCGTAATGCCTCATTACACTATTTCTACGTCATATGCGGTTTATACAGTTTTCAATCCGATCAAGTGTTTACATGTGCTCTCGATCGGACTGGAAAAGGAATAAACCCCCCCTTTCAATCCGATCGAAATTTCGTTCGGATCGAGCTCAATCGTTTAAGGTGTTTTACATGAAGGCTTTTCAGTCCGATTGAGCCGTCAATCCCATTACTAACCGATTATTTGGTTGCATGTACATGTAGCCAGTGTTGACTGTGATTCTGTGTTGGTAGCGATCCGATACGGACGGATGCCGGAGGCAGAGAAGCGTAAGCTAGTCGCGGGGATGTTAGCGGGGGAAAAGAGCTCCCAGACCTCCAGCGGTTCAGATCTGAAGTCTCTCGCCAAAAGGGTCAACAACGCCTACCTGAAGAATCTCAACATGACCAAGAAGAAAGCTCGCAACATCCTGACGGGGAAGACCAACGCAAGCCAGGTAACCCCACGAGAAACGCCAAACGTTAAAGGGATAGGTCACCCAAACATGAAAATTCTGTCGTTAATTACTCACCCTCATGTTGTCCCAAACCTGTAAAACCTTCGTTCATCTTCGGAACACAAATTAAGATGTTTTTGATGAAAACCGATGGCTCAGGGCGGGCGCAATTGACAGCTATTTAATTAACACTTTGAAGGCCCAGAAAGGTAGGAAAGACATCGTTAAAATAGTCTGTGACTGCAGTGGTTCAACCTTAATTTTATGAAGCGACGAGAATAGTTTTTGTGTTCCAAAAAAACAACTTTATTCAACAATTTCTTCTCCTCCGTATCAGTCTCCGCACGCATTCACATTCGCGTTCTTCTTCAGAGAAGAAATTGTTAAATAAAGTCGTTATTTTGTAAATCGTAAAGTTTTCTCGTTGCTTCATAAAATTAAGGTTGAACCACTGCAGTCACACTGACTATTTTAACAATGTCTTTCCTACCTTTCTGGGCCTTCAAAGTGTTAATTAAATAGCTGTCAATGGAGCCCTGAGCCATCGGTTTTCATCAAAAAGATCTTAATTTGGGTTCCGAAGATGAACGAAGGTGTTACGGGTTTGGAACAACATGAGGGTGAGTAATTAATGACATTTTTGGGTGAACTATCCCTTTAAAAACATTGTAAATGAAGATGCTTGAGAAAAACAAACTGTTTTCTCTTTGTGTGTCCTCCAGCCGTTTGTCATTCATGACATGGACTCGCTGTGGCAGGCGGAAAATGGACTGGTCTGGAATCAGGTGATTAACGGAGCTCCGCCCAACAAGGAGATCGGCGTGCACGTGTTTTACCGCTGTCAATGCACGACCGTGGAAACCGTACGAGAACTCACAGAGTTCTCCAAAAGCATCCCGGGATTCATCGACCTGTTCTTGAACGACCAGGTAACAGAATCAGGACATGAGGTGTAATTCATGACAACGACTTTTTTCGTTAAAGCTAGGCGAAATCGTACCCTACACCCTTAGGGTACGTTTACATGATATGCTTAAAACTGAGAAGTTTCTCCTTTGAGTTTTCTGCGTAAGGACGACAGCATTGTCAAAACGATCCCCATTCACACGGATCCGCGAAAACGATTAAAAACGCTGTATTCTGCTGCCAGGCCATTAGGTGGCGATGAAACACTATACATTGAACACGTAATACGCATGTGCATGACGTCACCGTCTTCAGAGATTCACGTTTTTGTTGTTTACACGGAGACTGTTTTCAAAAACTTGCGCTTTGAAACCCATTTTCAAAAGTTTGCGTTTTCAGACACCCAATATGCCGTTGTCGTGTAAACGAACAGCCAAAATGCATAAAAAGTGTTTCGTTTTTAATTGAAAACGGTGTCGTGTAAATAGCCCCTTAAATAGTGCGTTATTTGAGTGCACTCATTCAATCCCACAATGCACCGCAGTAATGAGTGTACAACTCTATGGCTAGAGAATACCCATAATGCACTGTGAGAGTCGCGCACTGAATGAATTCCCGCATCTCGCCAGGAGATGGCGCCGCAGCTGAATCAATCATCCATCCATTTTCCAAACCTTGCTGGACCAGCGTAATATCATACAGTATAAATTACTTTTTAATTGATTGTTAAATTGTTTAATTACTGTTTATACATTCTAGTTTCCATAGCAGAATTCAGAATAAAGTCTGTAATTCTTGTAGAAAATTTTTGCACGTTAAAAAATAAACAGACCTCATGTTGTGTCAATCACGCTTACACACTGCCTCCGAAACTTTCGTCCGTCATTAAAAAAAAACGGATCAGGTTCGATTTCCTGCGTTTTTCGCATCCGTAGCAAGCATTATGAGAAATGTTTTGACAATTCAGAGCCACCGAATGACAAATACGAAAAAATGCATACGAAAATGTTGGTGTAGGGGGCGATTTCGAACACAGCACTAGTAGATAGATAGATATTATTGTCATTCAACTGTACATTTTAAGTGCACAGATGAACGAAATTCGCTTTTTACGCAAGAATTGTTTTTACGACCTGTGCGTTTTCTCGACTAGTTTGCCTTTGCTCCCCAGGTGACGCTGTTGAAGTACGGTGTCCACGAGGCGATCTTCGCCATGCTGCCGTCGCTCATGAATAAAGACGGGCTGTTGGTGGCGAATGGGCGGGGCTTCGTGACGAGGGAGTTCCTCCGCAGTCTTCGCAAACCCTTCAGCGAGATCATGGAGCCGAAGTTCGAGTTTGCGGTGAAGTTTAACGCTCTCGAGCTGGACGACAGCGACCTCGCCCTGTTCGTGGCCGCCATCATCCTGTGTGGAGGTGAGCTTTCGTCAACTTATGTGAGATTGGGGTGTTTTTGACGGTCAGGTTGATCTCTGTGGGTGTATTTGAGTGCATGTACGATGTTTTTGAGACTTTATGGGCAGGGTGTGAAATGAACTTTTTCACTCACAAGCCAATTTCACTCACAAGCCACTCACGTGCCAAGTTACCGGCCGTTCAGAACTTCTACTAGCCAATTTTTTTTATTATTTTTAAATAAGAGAACCAGATTAACTATGTCTCAGTTTATATATATATATATATATATATATATAATATAAAATTTGTGTGTTCAAGTAAGCCAGATATGAGCAGATTCTGCGCAATACACTGTATTTAATATATTGAATATTTGCGCTAGATCTGCGCAGATTTGGCTTACACGGATTTACACAAACCCAGCAAAGTGAGTGAACATAAGTAACACGCCAAATTGGCTAGTGATTTGACAGCGTTACCCGCCACCGTTGATTTTTACCCACATTTGACAGGTTGGCGGGTGTTAATATCAAACCCTGTTTATGGGTATTTTAAGGTTTCATTGTGGTGGTTCTTTAGGTAAACTGGTTGTTTTGGGTGGTCATTAAGTATTTTTAGGGCGTCAGTGGGGTGTTTTGGAGGGTCATTAAAGGGATAGTTCACTTTGAAATAAAATTTTGGTATGTTTTAGCTTACCTCAAGGGCATCCTCAAGGGCATCCAAATTTTATTTCAAAGTGAACTATCCCTTTAAGTATTTAGGGAGTAATCTGGGTGTTTCATAATGGAACTGCAGTAAGAGAAATGACGTACAAATAAAAGTGGTTTGTGCATGTTTCCCTGAGCGTAGATCGTCCAGGACTCATGAACGTCCATCAGGTGGAGGAGATCCAGGACAACATCCTCCAGGCCCTCAATCAGCACCTGACGCTCAATCACCCCGACGCCGGCTTCATCTTCCCCAAACTCCTGCAGAAGCTGGCCGACCTCCGGCAACTGGTGACGGAGAACGCTCAGCTGGTGCAGAAGATCAAGAAGACGGAGTCCGAGACGTCGCTGCATCCGCTTCTGCAGGAGATCTACAGGGACATGTACTGACCCAAACCATTCCAGGCTCGCGGACCAAATCACTGTGATCTTCAGCTCTCGAGTTGCTACTTTTATAAAACTCTTTGGATCTTATGCGACCGGATGATTTGTTACTGAACTGAACTCTAAAGCAGGCCGAGAGACGTCATCGTGAACGCAATAAAGACCCTCATTTGCTGCTCAAATCTGCCTCACATATGCTTCACAACTTCTTTAACCGAATCTTTAAATCGCAGCAATGCATTCCTCTTGAACTGTTCACAATGTCTTTGACGACACAATGATTTTTTGAGTTGTTTAAGGACGTTTTTTTTTGTGGGGTGTGGGGGGGGGTATGGAAAAACGTCGCCAAATGACGTTAAATATCAAAGGTTGCTGCTACTAGAGAAACCCATTTTGCTCCATCTATTTTGGGTCGGTTCGCAGGCTTGTAACGTTGAGTTTTACTTGTACGTCCTTTGTCCTTTTGCTATGTTTGTAAATCCTGTAAATCCTGAAGGCCAAAAACACGCGACTTAAGTATGCTAACGTTATGAAACAATATGTTTAGCTAACCTAGCTTTAACTAACCTGCTTAGCAAGACTTCTAACTGTTGCGGCGTCTTGACCGTAGTTGAGCTGACTGTAGAAGCGCTTTGTCTGACCGATTGCGCTAATGTCTGCTAGCGCCCCCCAGTGGTGAAACTGAGAATGCAGCACATACTTGCATTGTTTTATGAAGTGAAACTGTAACTAGAAGTGTGTGCATTCGCATACTTCATGAAAAAACGAAATTTTTACAAATAATCTTCCGGAAAAAACTTGTGAAAAATGTTAGCGCTACACAACAAAAGCTTTTCCGCCAAATGACGTTAAATATGAAAGGTTGCTGCTACTAGCGAAACCCATTTTGCTCCATCTATTTTGGCTAGGTTCGCAGGCTTATAACGTTGAGTTTTATACGTCCTTTTGCTATGTTTGGAAGTCTTGAAGGCCAAAAACGCAATGCATAAGCATGCTAGCGTTATCAAGCAAGATTCTTTATTTAGCTCTTAGCTACATATAAACGTTTCAACAGTTTAACTAGCTTTAACTAACCTGCTTAGCAAGACTTCTAACTATTGCGGCGTCTTGATCATAGTTGAGCTGACCGTAGAAGAAGACTGATTGCGCTAATGTCTGCTAGCGCCCCCAGTGGCGAAACTGAGAATGCAGCACGTACTTGCATTGTTTTACAAATTGTTTTCTGACGCGTTTCATAACAAAACAATACGTGTTTAAAAATAATCCTTCAAGCTTCAAGATATGAAAATTCGATCGCTGATGAAAAGCCAATGCCTAAACCAGATGTTCTGCTGGTTCTAGCTGGTTTAAGCTGGTCTCCCAGTCTAACCAGCCAAAATAAGTGCCCAAAACCTCTCAAAAACCAGCTAGGAGACTAGCTAAGACCAGCTGGTTGAACTGACCGAACATTATTACAACTTTTAAAACCTCAAACTTTCCGTTTTTTTAAATTGTTTTTGTTTGTGTTTCTAAGAAATGATACTGTGATCACATTTATATATCAGAGTTCAGATCGGTGATTGAATATCTGACTCCAGAGTTTATATAAATACTATTTAATTAAGCTTTATTAGTTAGTTTCCCGAATCAGAGGTTACGATCAACAACACGACATATATCGCTGTGACCTTTGACCTTAAGCGCATTGTAGGCCTCACGATGATTTCATTTCATTCGTGTCATGGTGGTGCTGCTAACTGGCTCATGTAGACATGACATGCTGTGAATCTGTGCGTTCTGACCCGGAAACGAGTGCCGGTGAAATGTGTGCGAGTCTTCCTGTCGGAGGGGCCGTTTGTTTCCTGGCTATGTGAACGATGTGGACAAGAACTGACTGAACTGTTGCAGGGTGATGTTTTCTACAGGCTTTTGTAAAACATCTGAATAAAACTACAGGGTAAAACCTCACAGATTGATCTTCTGGGCTGTTTCATAAATGATTTTGCTAACCAAATGAACATCTCTTATGCTCACACAGGGCCAGGGGTCACTGGATTATTGATGAGGTAAGTGGATGTTTTAGAGGGTTTGTGGATGTTTTAGGGCGTCATCAGGGTATTTTGGTGTGTGTGTGTGTTTGTAAGTCTGTAAGGTGGTGTTTTTGAGAGTCAGTGAGTGTTTTAGGAGACTGTTGGGTGTTTTTGACATCAGTGGTTATTTTTGCGGGTTTGTGGGAATTTTAGGGTGTAACTGGGGTGTGTTTAGGAGGATTATTGGTGTATTTTCAATGATCAGTGTGGTGTTTTTAGTGGTCATCTGTATAATATGTGTTTTTATGGTGTTTTAGGGTGCTTTATGATTTCTAAATAGCCTAATGTGAGATTGGGGTGTTTTGCTGGGTCTACTGGGTATTTCTGAAGCTCTTTGTGTATTTAGGGTGTCATTTGGGGTGCTTAAGTTGTGTTCTGAGTAGCCTAATGTGAGATGGGGGTGTTTTTGAGCGTCAGTGAGTGTTTTAGGAGATTGTTGGGTGTTTTTGACATCAGTGGTTACTTATTTTTGATAGCTTGTGGGAATTTTAGGGTGTCACTGGGGTGTTTTGGAGGATCAGTGGCGTATATTTTAGTCAGTCTAGTTTTTAGTATAATAAAGTGTTTTATGGTGTTTTAGGGTGTCATTTAGGGTGCCTTATGATTTTTAAATATCCTAATGTGAGATTGGGGTGTTTTTGAGGGTCAGATTGAGTGTATGTAGGTTGTTGTTGTTGATTTAGTGTTGCTGAGTTGATTTTGTGTTTTTTTTTTAGATTATGTCTCTCACAGTGGACATGCACCTACGATGACAATTTCAGACCCCTCCATGATTTCCAAGTGGGAGAACTTGCAAAATAGCAGGGTGTTCAGATACTTATTTTCCTCACTGTATTTACTGGGTATTTTTGAAGGTCAGTGGGTATTTAGGGTTATATTTAGGGTGCTTAAGAGTTCTGAGTAGCCTAATGTGAGATTTTTGACGGTCAGGTTGATCTCTGATTTGAGAGCATGTACGATGTTTATGAGACTTATTTTAAGGTTTCATTGTGGTGGTTTTATAGGTACACTGGTTGTTTGGGGTGGTCAATAAGTATTTTTAGGGCGTCAGTGGGTTGTCAACAGTGTATTAGTAGGGCAGTTGTGTTCTGGTTATTATCGAAGGTTAGTGGGTATTTAGGGTGTTCGGGGTACTTTATAGGGCCATTTGTGTTCTGAGTAGCCTTGTGTACAGCCTATGGGTGCTTGGTGGGCAATAAGTATTTCTGAGGGTCACTGGTGTCTTAGGGGATCATTGGGGTGTTTTGAAGGGTCACTGGTGTTTTAGGGGATCATTGGGGTGTTTTGAGGGTCACTGGTGTTTTAGGGGATCATTGGGGTGTTTTGAAGGGTCACTGGTGTTTTAGGGGATCATTGGGGTGTTTTGAGGGTCACTGGTGTCTTAGGGGGTCATTGGAATGTTTTGAAGGGTCACTGGTGTTTTAGGGGATCATTGGGGTGTTTTGAGGGTCACTGGTGTCTTAGGGGGTCATTGGGGTGTTTTGAAGGGTCACTGGTGTTATATGGCGCTTTTCCACTGCATGGTACGGCACGGTTCGGCTCGGTACGGTTCGACTCGGCGCGGAACGGTTCGACTCGCTTCGCTTTTCCACTGCGTGGTACGACTCGACTCGGTACGGCACGGTTTGGTTCTCTTTAGCTCGGTTGCTTTTCCATTGCAGTTAGTACCGCTTCAAACTGGGTGGGACTGATCGTTATAGTTGCCGCCTCTACTGCCATGACATCATCGTAAACGCGCCACATTTCAAACGCACAACACAGGGGATGGTGCTCTTGATTCTCGGCATGTGGATGTTTTTAAATTAAATTAAACGTTCTTATAATGGTTTACTATATGGAAGGAAAATTCTTAACGTGTAATTAAACGTTGCGTTCATATTCTGGGCTCATCTGATTTTTTGTACATAGCATAGCCTACTTGTTACGATTTTAGTATCATAATGATTAATAAATGCACGCACAATTATCCGTGAACTTGATTTGAACAAATGCCTTTCAACTTGTGTGTGCAAAATTCAGAATTAAATGAATGTGCAGCAATCTTTACAAATAGAGAGTCTAGGCCTAATGTACTGTTTTAAACTAGCCTACTGCCATTAAAAAAGCGCATTTAGTTAATGTTATGTTATTTTTTTCCATCTGCCTATGTTGATTATGAAAAGTGAACAGCACGAGTAGAGAGACATGGAGCGAGTCGGACATAATTTTGACCACTTCATTAAGTTTTGTTTTGTAGAAAGCCTCTTTAAAGTGAATTTCGTTTTGTATAAATTGTATCTTAATATTAATATTTTTTTCATCAAACAATTGATGAAAAAACATCACATCCTCAAATACACAAAGCTTGAAATGTCTTTAAACGAAATAATTCAAAACAAAAAGAAATAGGCTACTCTCTTATAATTCATTATGTGCATTTCTCTCTATAGGCGCGTTTACTACGAATATGGCGATCGTCAACTTCATCTTTGCCAGACACAGACACTGACAGAAAACACCATTTTATAAATAAAAATCAGTGCACGCGTTTTAATAAAATTAAAACTTTAATTGTGATCATTAAAATAATTGAATATTAAATATTTTGTGGCCAAGTTTTGCTCATTTATTAATAGTATATATATAGGCTATATATAGGCGTAATTGTATTAAACTGAACAAGCGCAACATTCAGCATTCAATCAAATATTCAAAAAGACTTAATAATAATGTTATTTCAACATAATATCTCGTTATTTCGACATAATGTGCGTGCAACAAGCAAGATGTGCATTTGTAAATCTGGGGATGCGTGCATTGATTTTTATTTATAAAATAGTGTTTTCTGTCAGTGTCTGGCAAAGATGAAGTTGACGATCGCCATATTCGTAGTAAACGCGCCTATAGAGAGAAATAACATTATTATTAAGTCTTTTTGAATATTTGATTGCTGAATTTAATATACACACACACGTGTGTGCCCTCAGCACATGCGTTAAAAATTAGGCCTATCCGGCGCCGCCCCTGACTGCAAGAAACAGTTTGCAAGAAACTTTTTAACTGCAAGAAACTACAGCGTTGGCTGTTGTCTACTGGCTATTTAAATCTAGCAGGTTTGTCTCGTGCATGGTCTCGTGTCGCAAATACAATGACACTGGTAGTGACGATTCTGTCTGACCAATCAGTGATCTTCAGTGTTTTCACGTCACATTTTAGTATCGGTACGGTACGCTTGGAACCTCAACAGAGGTGGTACCATTTAAAGCGAGCCGAAGCGAGCCGTACCGTACCGTACCATGCAGTGGAAATGCGCCATAAGTGAGCCGTACCGAACCGAGCCGTACCGTACCATGCAGTGGAAAAGCGCCAAAGCGTGCCGTACCGAACCGAGCCGTACCGTACCATGCAGTGGAAAAGCGCCAATAGGGGATCATTGGGATGTTTTGAAGGGTCACTGGTGTTTTAGGGGATCATTGGGGTGTTTTGAAGGGTCACTGGTGTTTTAGGGGATCATTGGGGTGTTTTGAGGGTCATTAAGTAATGTGAGTGTTTTGAGTTTGTGTGGGTGTTTTTGAAGATCACTGGGTGTTTTATAAGATCATTGGGGTGTTTTTGAGAGTCACTGTGTATTTATATCTTATAGTAGATCATTGAGGAGGTTTTGAGGGTCGTTATGTATTTAGGGAGTAATTTGAGTGTTTGAGTTTTGGTGGGTGTTTTTGAGGGTCACTGGTGTTTTAGGGGATCATTGGGGTGTTTGGAGGGTCACTGGGTGTCTTAGGGGGTCATTGGGGTGTTTTGAGGGTCACTGGTAGGGGTCATTGGGGTGTTTTGAGGGTCACTGGGTGTCTTAGAGGGTCATTGGGGTGTTTTGAGGGTCACTGGTGTTTTAGGGGATCATTGGGGTGTTTTGAGGGTCACTGGGTGTCTTAGAGGGTCATTGGGGTGTTTTGAGGGTCACTGGGTGTCTTAGAGGGTCACTGGGGTGTTTTGAGGGTCACTGGTGTTTTAGGGGATCATTGGGGTGTTTTGAGGGTCACTGGGTGTCTTAGAGGGTCATTGGGGTGTTTTGAGGGTCACTGGGTGTCTTAGGGGGTCATTGGGTGTCTTAGAGGGTCATTGGGGTGTTTTGAGGGTCACTGGTGTCTTAGGGGGTCATTGGAGTGTTTTGAGGGTCACTGGTAGGGGTCATTGGGGTGTTTTGAGGGTCACTGGGTGTCTTAGAGGGTCATTGGGGTGTTTTGAGGGTCACTGGTGTTTTAGGGGATCATTGGGGTGTTTTGAGGGTCACTGGGTGTCTTAGAGGGTCATTGGGGTGTTTTGAGGGTCACTGGGTGTCTTAGGGGGTCATTGGGTGTCTTAGGGGGTCATTGGGGTGTTTTGAGGGTCACTGGGTGTCTTAGAGGGTCACTGGGGTGTTTTGAGGGTCACTGGGTGTCTTAGGGGGTCATTGGG
>CM040807.1:35972595-36037595 GCA_022829025.1 Squalius cephalus | reverse complement strand
GAATTACCCTGAGAAGATTTCTTTAAGGTTGTCGGGAGTGTTTTTACATTTTTATTTTTTATTTTTTATTAATATAATTTGCTAGCTTGATTGTTTTTAGGTTTTGCAAGTACTTGAGCTCTCAGTAATTCAGTTCTTCACGTCCTCTTGTGGTCAAATGTGGAATTAAATCCTGTATTTTGCTTTCCTATGGTTTCACAACCGGGATATTAAAAACAATAACATACAAAATGAAATATCATTTAAAAACTGTTTTAATAAAAAAATAATTACATTTTATATTTATTTATTTATTTATTTATTAATTAATTATTTTTCTCTGCAGTGATTTGATGATGGTCTCTATTTGACTTTGATAAATATTATGTAATTTATATATGTTTGTGATGATTTATGAGTGATTTCCAGGCTAACACCCGCTTCCTCCTGCGACTCTGTCATGTCGTCGGCTAAGCGCTAAGAAGATTACGATTGACTCTTTATCTCTGAACGGACACGATACAAACGGTAGGAAGAATCTCTAATTACATTGTGTTTTCTTGCTTTCTGTCAGTGTGTTTTATCAGCAGATGAATAATAAATCAGGCCTGTATGATTATACTGGGATACTGGGAGACAGTGACGACAGTGATGACGGTACGACACACACACTTAGTTTTAGTTTTTATTTTAAACAAAGTACCAGTTTTGGACTCTAATATATTGAGATAAACACTAACTTGAGTTGGTTTTGGCCACATTAAACAGATCCAAACTCAAAGAAGCTGCTGGAGGCTTCCTGGGAGAATCTATCCATCATGGACAGACTGGGATTAAAGAGGTAAAGACTAGGGTTGGGGTTCGTTTACATTTTAATGAATCCGATTCCAATATCGATTATGCTTATCGATTCCGATTCTTTTCGATTCCAATAAGATTTTTTTTTTTTTTTCATTATTAAAGACAATAATCACTCAGGAATACTTTCTTTTTTTTTAAAAACTAGTAAAAAAAATCGCAAAATAAGTTACAACTGAACAAAGATACGATTGAAATAAACGAGTTTTAAGACTTTGAGGTTCAGAAACTGCAATCAAATGTAAAATAACGCTGAACTTTATAAATAAAATATACATTACAAATATAGTTACAAAAGTTATTCAGTGAAGAACGAGTGATTTTCTCTTTGTCTTCTGTTGTTTGATTAGTGTTATTATAGAGCGGGAATATTAGTGTTATTATAGAGCGGGAATATCAGTGTTATTATAGAGCGGGAATATTAGTGTTATTATAGAGCAGGAATATCAGTGTTATTATAGAGCGGGAATATTAGTGTTATTATAGAGCGGGAATATTAGTGTTATTATAGAGCGGGAATATTAGTGTTATTATAGAGCGGGAATATTAGTGTTATTATAGAGCGGGAATATTAGTGTTATTATAGAGCGGGAATATTAGTGTTATTATAGAGCTAATATTATAGAGTGGGAATATCAGTGTTATTATAGAGCAGGAATATTAGCGTTATTATAGAGTGGGAATATCAGTGTTATTATAGAGCGGGAATATCAGTGTTATTATAGAGCGGGAATATTAGTGTTATTATAGAGCGGGAATATCAGTGTTATTATAGAGCGGGAATATCAGTGTTATTATTGAGCGGGAATATTAGTGTTATTATAGAGCGGGAATATTAGTGTTATTATAGAGCTAATATTATAGAGTGGGAATATCAGTGTTATTATAGAGCAGGAATATTAGCGTTATTATAGAGTGGGAATATCAGTGTTATTATAGAGCGGGAATATCAGTGTTATTATAGAGCGGGAATATTAGTGTTATTATAGAGCGGGAATATTAGTGTTATTATAGAGTGGGAATATCAGTGTTATTATAGAGCGGGAATATCAGTGTTATTATAGAGCGGGAATATTAGTGTTATTATAGAGCTAATATTATAGAGTGGGAATATCAGTGTTATTATAGAGCAGGAATATTAGCGTTATTATAGAGTGGGAATATCAGTGTTATTATAGAGCGGGAATATCAGTGTTATTATAGAGCGGGAATATTAGTGTTATTATAGAGCGGGAATATCAGTGTTATTATAGAGCGGGAATATCAGTGTTATTATTGAGCGGGAATATTAGTGTTATTATAGAGCGGGAATATTAGTGTTATTATAGAGCTAATATTATAGAGTGGGAATATCAGTGTTATTATAGAGCAGGAATATTAGCGTTATTATAGAGTGGGAATATCAGTGTTATTATAGAGCGGGAATATCAGTGTTATTATAGAGCGGGAATATTAGTGTTATTATAGAGCGGGAATATTAGTGTTATTATAGAGTGGGAATATCAGTGTTATTATAGAGCGGGAATATCAGTGTTATTATAGAGCGGGAATATTAGTGTTATTATAGAGCGGGAATATTAGCGTTATTATAGAGCGGGAATATTAGCGTTATTATAGAGCGGGAATATTAGCGTTATTATAGAGTGGGAATATCAGTGTTATTATAGAGCGGGAATATCAGTGTTATTATAGAGCGGGAATATCAGTGTTATTATAGAGCGGGAATATTAGCGTTATTATAGAGTGGGAATATTAGCGTTATTATAGAGCGGGAATATTAGCGTTATTATAGAGTGGGAATATCAGCGTTATTATAGAGCGGGAATATTAGCGTTATTATAGAGTGGGAATATTACTGTTATTATAGAGCGGGAATATTAGCGTTATTATAGAGCTAATATTATAGAGTGGGAATATTAGTGTTATTATAGAGCGGGAATATTAGCGTTATTATAGAGAGGAATATTAGCGTTATTATAGAGCGGGAATATTAGCGTTATTATAGAGCGGGAATATCAGTGTTATTATAGAGCGGGAATATCAGCGGGAATATCAGTGTTATTATAGAGCGGGAATATTAGTGTTATTATAGAGCGGGAATATTAGTGTTATTATAGAGCAGGAATATTAGTGTTATTATAGAGTGGGAATATCAGTGTTATAGAGCGGGAATATTAGCGTTATTATAGAGCGGGAATATCAGAGTTATTATAGAGCGGGAATATCAGTGTTATTATAGAGCGGGAATATCAGCGGGAATATCAGTGTTATTATAGAGCGGGAATATTAGTGTTATTATAGAGCGGGAATATCAGAGTTATTATAGAGCAGGAATATTAGTGTTATTATAGAGTGGGAATATCAGTGTTATAGAGCGGGAATATTAGCGTTATTATAGAGCGGGAATATCAGAGTTATTATAGAGCGGGAATATCAGTGTTATTATAGAGCGGGAATATCAGCGGGAATATCAGTGTTATTATAGAGCGGGAATATTTGCGTTATTATAGAGCGGGAATATCAGTGTTATTATAGAGCGGGAATATCAGCGGGAATATCAGTGTTATTATAGAGCGGGAATATTAGTGTTATTATAGAGCGGGAATATTAGTGTTATTATAGAGCAGGAATATTAGTGTTATTATAGAGCGGGAATATTAGTGTTATTATAGAGCGGGAATATCAGCGGGAATATCAGTGTTATTATAGAGCGGGAATATTAGTGTTATTATAGAGCGGGAATATCAGAGTTATTATAGAGCGGGAATATTAGTGTTATTATAGAGCGGGAATATTAGTGTTATTATAGAGCAGGAATATTAGTGTTATTATAGAGCGGGAATATCAGCGGGAATATCAGTGTTATTATAGAGCGGGAATATTAGTGTTATTATAGAGCGGGAATATCAGCGGGAATATCAGTGTTATTATAGAGCGGGAATATTAGTGTTATTATAGAGCGGGAATATTAGTGTTAGAATATTAGTGTTATTATAGAGCGGGAATATCAGTGTTATTATAGAGCGGGAATATCAGCGGGAATATCAGTGTTATTATAGAGCGGGAATATTAGTGTTATTATAGAGCGGGAATATTAGTGTTATTATAGAGCGGGAATATTAGTGTTAGAATATTAGTGTTATTATAGAGCGGGAATATCAGTGTTATTATAGAGCGGGAATATCAGTGTTATTATAGAGCGGGAATATTAGTGTTATTATAGAGCGGGAATATCAGAGTTATTATAGAGCGGGAATATTAGTGTTATTATAGAGCAGGAATATTAGTGTTATTATAGAGCGGGAATATCAGCGGGAATATCAGTGTTATTATAGAGCGGGAATATTAGTGTTATTATAGAGCGGGAATATCAGCGGGAATATCAGTGTTATTATAGAGCGGGAATATTAGTGTTATTATAGAGCGGGAATATTAGTGTTAGAATATTAGTGTTATTATAGAGCGGGAATATCAGTGTTATTATAGAGCGGGAATATCAGCGGGAATATCAGTGTTATTATAGAGCGGGAATATTAGTGTTATTATAGAGCGGGAATATTAGTGTTATTATAGAGCGGGAATATTAGTGTTAGAATATTAGTGTTATTATAGAGCGGGAATATCAGTGTTATTATAGAGCGGGAATATCAGTGTTATTATAGAGCGGGAATATTAGTGTTATTATAGAGCGGGAATATCAGAGTTATTATAGAGCGGGAATATTAGTGTTAGAATATTAGTGTTATTATAGAGCGGGAATATTAGTGTTATTATAGAGCGGGAATATCAGAGTTATTATAGAGCGGGAATATTAGCGTTTTTATAGAGCGGGAATATTAGTGTTATTATAGAGCGGGAATATTAGTGTTATTATAGAGCGGGAATATTAGCGTTATTATAGAGCGGAAATATCAGTGTTATTATAGAGCGGGAATATCAGCGTTATTATAGAGCGGAGCAGGAATATTAGTGTTATTATAGAGCAGGGATATTAGCGTTATTATAGAGCAGGAATATTAGCGTTATTATAGAGCGGGAATATTAGCGTTATTATAGAGCGGGAATATTAGTGTTATTATAGAGCAGGGATATTAGCGTTATTATAGAGCAGGAATATTAGTATTATTATAGAGCGGGAATATCAGTGTTATTATAGAGACGGCATATATATTATATATTATATTAGGAATATTAGGCTGCTGTCACTTTAAGAGTTGCACTGATCCACATGAACACAGAAAACAGAGTCTCTCGCTTCAATGGTTTAAAGTCATATTGAAATGCTCACAGAGGAATCGATAAGAGGAATCGAAATTTAAATTTTATAACAAGTATCTGATTCCTGACCTCAAGTAATAAAGACCCACTGAAACAAACTTACAGTATCAGGCTGCTAATGCTAATGCTAACAGGACATGTTTCTCACAGCAGTGTGGAGATGACGGAGGACGAGGTCGAGGTGAGTCTCTTTCAGAGAGAGAGTGTGTGTTAGATATAACATCCCCAGACGTCACTAACACCTGTGAACACACACACAGAGCGCGTTTACCCAGTTTGCACTGGGGTTTCGCTGTGACCAGTACACGCTAACTCAGCGGCTTCAAGCGGAGCGTCACGAGCGTGTCGTGGCGGAGGAGAATCTGCAGAGAGAACTGCTGCACACCAGAGAGATGCTACAGGTACAGCAGAACACACACCTGAGACTCTGCTGAGCGTCGTGAGGGCATTCTGGGTACAGTGATCAAGTTAAACTCATAAATCTGGCGCACTTTGAGAGTTTAAAATGAAGAGCTCCAAACCATATTCACTGTGCAGCTTCAACAACGTCAGTCACTTTAACAGGGACTCAAACCTCTTTTTAGTTGCGATATAGTGTCTCGGTCTACATTACACTACATACTACTAATAATATAATTATTAATTCATATGACAATAATATATGGAAGCTTGTTTCCAACACAGAATAAAACATTTTAAAAGATAATCTCTCAATTGCATTTATATCTCCCAATTCTGACTTTAAATCACGCAATTACGACTTTATAACTCGCAATTACGACTTTATATCATGCAATTCTGACTTTATATCACGTAATTACGACTTTATATCACACAATTCTGACTTTATAACTCGCAATTACAACTTTATAACTCGCAATTCTGACTTTATATCTCGCAATTCTGACTTTATATCTCGCAATTCTGACTTTATATCTCGCAATTCTGACTTTATATCTCGCAATTCTGACTTTATATCTCGCAATTCTGACTTTATATCACGCAATTCTGACTTTATATCTCGCAATTCTGACTTTATATCTCGCAATTCTGACTTTATATCTCGCAATTCTGACTTTATAACTCGCAATTCTGACTTTATAACTCGCAATTCTGACTTTATATCACGCAATTCTGACTTTATAACTCGCAATTCTGACTTTATAACTCGCAATTCTGACTTTATATCACGCAATTACGACTTTATAACTCGCAATTCTGACTTTATAACTCGCAATTACGACTTTATATCACGCAATTCTGACTTTATAACTCACAATTCTGACTTTATAACTCGCAATTACAACTTTATAACTCGCAATTACGACTTTATATCTCGCAATTCTGACTTTATATCATGCAATTCTGACTTTATAACTCGCAATTCTGACTTTATATCTCGCAATTCTGACTTTATATCTCGCAATTCTGACTTTATATCTCGCAATTCTGACTTTATAACTCGCAATTCTGACTTTATATCATGCAATTCTGACTTTATATCTCGCAATTCTGACTTTATATCTCGCAATTCTGACTTTATATCTCGCAATTCTGACTTTATATCTCGCAATTCTGACTTTATATCTCGCAATTCTGACTTTATAACTCGCAATTCTGACTTTATATCTCGCAATTCTGACTTTATAACTCGCAATTCTGACTTTATAACTCGCAATTCTGACTTTATATCACGCAATTCTGACTTTATAACTCGCAATTCTGACTTTATAATTCGCAATTCTGACTTTATATCTCGCAATTCTGACTTTATAACTTGCAATTATGACTTTATAACTCGCAATTACGACTTTATAACTCGCAATTACGACTTTATAACTCGCAATTACGACTTTATATCACGCAATTCTGACTTTATAACTCGCAATTCTGACTTTATAACTCGCAATTCTGACTTTATATCTCGCAATTCTGACTTTATAACTCCCAATTATGACTTTATAACTCGCAATTACGACTTTATATCACGCAATTACGACTTTATATCACGCAATTCTGACTTTATAACTCGCAATTCTGACTTTATAACTCGCAATTCTGACTTTATATCACGCAATTCTGACTTTATAACTCGCAATTCTGACTTTATAACTCACAATTCTGACTTTATAACTCGCAATTACGACTTTATATCACGCAATTCTGACTTTATAACTCGCAATTACGACTTTATATCACGCAATTCTGACTTTATATCTCGCAATTCTGACTTTATATCACGCAATTCTGACTTTATAACTCGCAATTACGACTTTATATCACGCAATTCTGACTTTATAACTCGCAATTACGACTTTATATCACGCAATTCTGACTTTATAACTCGCAATTACGACTTTATATCACGCAATTCTGACTTTATAACTCGCAATTCTGACTTTATAACTCGCAATTCTGACTTTATATCTCGCAATTCTGACTTTATAACTTGCAATTATGACTTTATAACTCGCAATTACGACTTTATAACTCGCAATTACAACTTTATAACTCGCAATTACGACTTTATATCACGCAATTCTGACTTTATAACTCGCAATTCTGACTTTATAACTCGCAATTCTGACTTTATAACTCGCAATTCTGACTTTATATCTCGCAATTCTGACTTTATAACTCCCAATTATGACTTTATAACTCGCAATTACGACTTTATATCACGCAATTACGACTTTATATCACGCAATTCTGACTTTATAACTCGCAATTCTGACTTTATAACTCGCAATTCTGACTTTATATCACGCAATTCTGACTTTATAACTCGCAATTCTGACTTTATAACTCACAATTACGACTTTATATCACGCAATTCTGACTTTATAACTCCCAATTATGACTTTATAACTCGCAATTACGACTTTATATCACGCAATTACGACTTTATATCACGCAATTCTGACTTTATAACTCGCAATTCTGACTTTATAACTCGCAATTCTGACTTTATATCACGCAATTCTGACTTTATAACTCGCAATTCTGACTTTATAACTCGCAATTACGACTTTATATCACGCAATTCTGACTTTATAACTCGCAATTACGACTTTATATCACGCAATTCTGACTTTATATCTCGCAATTCTGACTTTATATCACGCAATTCTGACTTTATAACTCGCAATTACGACTTTATATCACGCAATTCTGACTTTATAACTCGCAATTACGACTTTATATCACGCAATTCTGACTTTATAACTCGCAATTACGACTTTATATCACGCAATTCTGACTTTATAACTCGCAATTACGACTTTATAACTCGCAATTACGACTTTATATCACGCAATTCTGACTTTATAACTCGCAATTCTGACTTTATAACTCGCAATTCTGACTTTATGTCTCGCAATTCTGACTTTATAACTCGCAATTACAACTTTATAACTCGCAATTACGAATTTATATCTCGCAATTCTGAATTTATAACACAATTCTGACTTTATATCACGCAATTCTGAATTTATAACACAATTCTGACTTTATATCACGCAATTCTGAATTTATAACACAATTGCGAATTTATATCACACAATTCTGATGTTATATGAGAAAAAAGTCAGAATTGCGAGATAAATTTTTTTTCTGTGGTGGAAATAAGCTTCCATAGTAATAGTCATATATTGTAAAACAAATGCACTGAAAAATAAATTAAAGCTGCCGTCGGCAACATTTTTTTGATCATATTCAGTGAAATAGACAGTATAATCCGACAGAACAACATAAATAATGTGGTTTTAGAAAAAAACCCGAGCTTCTAACTCCACCTGGAGCGTGTTATTTGTTTTGCAAAAATCCACCGCTCCCGATCTGCGATCTGCGATCTGACTGTCAATCATAGGTCGTGCACACGCCACAGATCCCCTCTCCCTCACGCACGTTACAATATCACATGCACACGACACGCCTGAAGATTGTACGAAGCGTGATGGCGGAGAGAAAATCTACTAACAAGCTTCCAATTCCTCGGTTATTGCTATCTATGGGTAGATTAGCCAGGGCAGCCTACCTCCGAGTCCTTGGTGTTGATCGATGCTGAAGAGACGGAGAGACTCAATAACGTCCACTATGGTTTCGGAAACCACTACAAATGGCCGTCCCCTCAAATAACGTAATTTTGTGTGTATGTGTCCGTTCAAGCGCAAGCAAACGCGAAAGAGGAATCAATTCGGTGCCTTTCGCCTCTTCTTCTGCGTTTAAAATCGTTTGAATGTGTAAATTGGCAAGACAAAACACGTCCAAATGATAAACGTTCACTCTATGAGGGTTAAACTTAGCAGTTAGTCCACGAATCTCATGCGTGCCGAAGCGTGGGTCAGCTGATCCGTGCTGTTGTGTCTTTAGGAGGCGGGGTTTATGGGAGAGTGGGTGTGGTCAAAGTACAAGTGGGCAGGGCTAGTTCAGTGACTGACACTGCTCACAGTTCGGATCAACTACGATCCTAATAATTAATGAACACACTTATCATCATAATTGCTAACTTGCAAAATATGGAGAAAAATCCTGTCCCCAAAAATGTTGGTTCTCAAAAAGTGCTTCCCTACACGTTATGAGGGTTTGTGGTGTCCTGCAGGTGTTGTATGAGCGTCTTCCAGATGTGGATAGCAAAGAGATGGTGGAACAGATGAAGAACAACCTGCAGATGCTGGAGAGCAATGTGGACAGTGTTGTGAAGACAGCAGAGATGCTTGGAGCCGCACACCAGGTACTTCACATCACAAACCCCGCATAGACCGCTCATAAACCATGTTCATAACCACGTTTGCGCATCAGGAAGCGCGTGTCAGTCACGCCGTGGAGATGATGTCGGTTCACGTGGAGCATCTCAAGAGACGTCACGCTTCAGAGAGCGAGGAGATGCTGGAGGCCAGGAAGATGCTGCAGAGGAGGAAGCGTCGATTACACAGCGACTCCACAGGTCAGTGCTGCCCCCTAGTGGCCTGGAGGGTAAATACACCTGTAGGGGCCGCTTACACAACACCGTTTTCAACTAAAAACGTAAAACTTTTTATGGCCGTTCATTGACACGCCAACGCCGTTTTAGGTGCCTGAAAAGGCAAACTTTTGAAAACGGGTTTCAGTGCTGCCCCCTAGTGGCCTGGAGGATGAATAAACCTGTAGGGCCCGCTTGCTCAACACCATTTTCAACTAAAAACGTAAAATGTTTTAGGCATTTTGGCTGTTCATTTACACGACAATGGCGCGTTTTAGGTGCCTTAAAATGCAAACTTTTGAAAATGGGGTTCAGTACTGCCCCCTAGTGGCCTGGAGGATAAATATACCTGTAGGGACCGCTTACACAACACCATTTTCAACTAAAAACGTGAAACTTTTTATGTGTTTTGGCCGTTCATTTACACGACAACGGCATTACACAACAACAACTTTTGAAAACGGGGTTCAGTGCTGCCCCCTAGTGGCCTGGAGGGTAAATAAACCTGTAGTCTTAGGGGCCACTTACACGACACCGTTTTTAACTAAAAACGTAAAACTTTTTATGCGTTTTGGCCGTTCAATTACACGACAACACGTTACACGACAACAACTTTTGAAAATGGGTTTCAGTGCTGTCCCCTAGTGGCCTGGAGGATAAATAAACCTGTAGGGGCCGCTTACTCAACAACGTTTTCAACTAAAAACGTAAAACGTTTTATGGCCGTTCATTGACACAACAACGCTGTTTTAGGTGCCTGAAAACGCAAACTTTTGAAAACGGGTTTCAGTGCTGCCCCCTAGTGGCCTGGAGGATGAATAAACCTGTAGGGGCCGCTTACTCAACACCGTTTTCAACTAAAAACGTAAAACTTTTTATGCGTTTTGGCCGTTCATTTACACGATAACAGCGTTTTGGGTGCCTGAAAATGCAAACTTTTGAAAATGGGGTTCAGTGCTGCCCCCTAGTGGCCTGGAGGGTAAATAAACTTGTAGTCTTACATAATCAGAGTTTTCTTCAAACAGATGACCGGGACCTGTTCAGACATTCATCACAACAGGTAACTGACCATGATTGAACTATTAGACTAAATCAGTGACTCATGCATATCTCTAGACCTTACTTTGCATATTTAAAGAGCTAGTTCACCAGACTAAATACATGTAAACTTATGATCTACTCACCTTCATGTCATTACGAACCCCTTTTTGTAGGTTTATGCCACTCTTTTAGTGACCAAACGTTTGGAGCTTGATAGATGTAATGACTATGAGCTGTAATTAACATTTGTCTTGTATTATTCTGAAATGTGTTTAACCATAGCCAATACGCCGCAGGGTAAGCATCACGTTACTCCCGACTCAATCTGAGGTATGTTTCTGGATCATATTCCAGCGTTTGCTTCTGGTTTGATTGTCTGGAGGTTTTTACAAGATTTTTTATCGCTGCAGTTGAAGCATCTAGAGGCTTCGTTTCTGGAGAACTGCGAAACCAGTGCGAACGCAAAGCCTGATACGCAAGCAGACAGGAGGTAAAACTAGACTAGACTGTCTTAAGCTTTATTTAACTCGAAAATATGACTGTTTCCTGTGTGCGTCTCTCAGACAGGAAGTAGTTCCAGCAGATTCTCCTGTGAACAGTCTAAACCAGTACGAAGACAGTGACAGCAGCACGTTTCAAAGGTAAAACGCGTGACATGTGACCCCGGACCACAAAACCAGTCACGAGTCGCACGGGTATATTTGTGGCAATAGCCAACGATAAATTGTATGGGTCAAAATTATCGATTTTTCTTTTATGCCAAAAATTATTAGGATATTAAGAAAATATCATGATCCATGAAGATATTTTGTCAATTTCCTACCGTAAATATATAAAAAAAATATTTTTGTGAGTGGATGCAGCACAATCGCCAACATAAATGCACAACTTTAGAGGCGATTTTCTCAATGTTTAGATTTTTTTGCACCCTCAGATTTTCAGATGGTAGTATCTCAGCCAAATATAGTCTTATCCTAACAAACCATACATCAAAGGAAAGCTTATTTATTCAGCTTTCAGTTGATGTATACATCTCAATTTAAAAAAAATGACCCTTTGTGACGATCTTTGTATTCGACAGTGTGACGCAAATGTGCCACCGCCGTCGTTATTCTCCAATCAAACCCAAAGAAAGTTCATGTGAGGGGGAGGAGTCAGAACAAGGGGAGGAGTCAGAACAAGGGGAGGAGAACCCTGAACTGTGTGTTTACAGTCATGTTCATCTTAATTTATGCGCATAATTCAGACCACTGACATGTGATATGTTTGCAGGTGTCTCGTGGCACATCGGCGCCCCCTGGTGTTCTGGAGGTTTCCATACGGATGGATCGTCAGAGCGATTTCGCTCGTGTTCGGTCTGATAATGCTGATGGCGACTCTTTTATATGTATTCGTGAGTGTTTGTATAAATCACTGATGGTTTAGTGTTGTTATTAGATCTTAAAGGACTAGTTTAGGTATGAATAAACACTCTGTCGTAACTGAATCATGACTGTTTCTGTTTTGGGTGGCTTGAATGAGTTTAAGTAGCAATGCGACATTTAAGGATAACACAATAAAGTTGCGTTAACTTATTTCCATTGTGGTCCTTGATTTTTTTAACGAGACGAGTGTCATTGACTTTGGGTTTCCACCAGGTGGCGCTAGTGAGTCAGACTCACTCATTCACTCATAGACAGCAGATGAGTGTAACTGGATTATAGAGTTAAATTCACTTTAATCCCTGTGAATGTGGCTGCTCGTGTGTCCTGAACACAACACAAACAGGTTGGCATTAAATATTCTTGTTTATTTCAACTGAATGTCCTCCTTTTTCCTGAAACAGGTGCAGAGCCATGGCAACAGATTAATGACTCTAATTAACAGTATTCAAATTCATTGAGAAGCTTCAGATCGACTGATTCACCAGGTGCTGCTCATTTCATGCTGCTTTCATTTGGATTGTCAGTAATGGTAATGAATGCATGAGAGACATTAATATTCATTAATGCAGTAAATAGAGGCGTCAAATAAGCCTGATCTGGATGAGATTAAACTTTCTTCTTCATTCTGCTGAAGTTATACAAACTCGTACAGACGTTTGCTAATGATCTCCTGTTTCCTGTCCTGTGAATTTCAGGGCATCTTAACCCCGCCCACATTCTCCTGCTCAGCCAATCACATCTCACATAATCTCATAATGAGAAGCAAGATCAGGAAGTGCTCTTAATTTTCAGGTCATTTTAACCGGATTAAAGCAGCTCTGGCGAGCTGAAAATGTTCTTAAACGAACATCTACTGTAGAAAAAAATGCAGATCATCATCTAGGATAAAATATTTACCACTGAACCTTTTTGTTGATTTAATGGTTTTATAAAGGATTATTTGTAAAAGTGATTTTATAATCAACTTTTTTGACTTTGAAAAACAATGTGCATGACATAAAATAATGAAATTAATAATATATTATATTTTTTGTTTATAAAATAATTACTTCATATATTTTGTAAACAAAGTATCGAAAGAATTACAATTAATTCACATTTACGTTCTATTTATCAGTATATCACATTAGGTCATTGTATGGGTATACAATAAAAATAAATGAATACGTTTATTTATAATTCAAAATTATATAATCATTTATATGTGTGGTTTGTGTGTATTTTATATGCCAGTAAATACGTTTTAATATTATGTAATTATTATAATATTATGTAATATAATCTCAGATGATTATGTGTAATCGTTGTAACTGAATTATGATGTGATGATGGGAACGAGCTCGTGTGAAATGACGTGCTGTGACGTCACGCTCACGGACTGAACATGTGCAGGGACTCGAGACTCGATGTGATTAAACATGAGACTGCAACTCATGGAGATTCATGTGTTCAGCAACTCGGGGGTCAATATGTCTCACTTTAGAGCATATAATCATATTATCAACATATGATGCATGTGATTATACACACACGGTGCTGATAAGCCTAAGCAGAGTGAACTCAAGCATGATACAAACACTATATCAGATTATAAGACTCTCACGGAAATGATACAGTGCGCACCTGTTCACCCAGGCGAGTCCGCGCGCGTGCACACGCACACACACACGCGCGCGCGTGTCAGCAGTGCTCAATTACACGTTAAGCTGCACACATCGCAAGCACATGTTCTAAACCACAGACATGTAATTAAAGCTGCCTGTTTACATATTGTTTTGAAAGAAAATATATTCTTTTGTACAACATTTACATTGCTGTATATACTTAGGCTACATATTTCCAAGTTATTCCCCAACTTACACCAAAACTAACAAAACAAGTTTATTTTCCTTCACCATTAAAGTACAAGGCAGCATATTTAACGTCATTTATCATTTGCCACTTGATTTGAAACGCATTATTTGCAGGGGAAGGTTATTGTGATTTTTTTAAAACTTTTTTTTAATTAATGCTTTAAACAACAAAACAATACAACATACATTTTGGAGCCAGGAGAGTAAAGAAAACACAAAAAAATAAATAAATAAAAATAAATACAAGACCTTTGTATCCAAATTAATTACAATAGTCTCCTTATTCACACTGTTATCATACTTTAAATATCCAAAAATACCCCAAATTAAAGAGTACCTTTTCCTTAATAAACACAGACACCTCATACCATAACTTTTTCACGGAAGGCTATAGTGATTGGCTCTCAGGTGATCGCGGGTGACGTCACTCGCCTCGGCCCCGCCCCCCGCGCGCGCTCATGAAGCTGAAGCGAGCGCGTGAGAGTTCAGGTAGATGCTCAACAACTGCGTCTCCTCTTCTCATCATCATCATCACTCCGGTAAGACTGGCTTCTTCTTTCATGTGAATTATTATGTCTCTGAGAGCTCACACGTGATCATATTTCTGTTTATTCTAAACTCAGTATTTCAACTGTTGTGAATATTTTGACACGTTAAACGCTAAAGAGAACGACATTAAAATACCAAAGAAAAATGTAAATGATTCGCAAACTTTATATAAATATATATATAAATGAATATGAAAATATATAATTATTCTTAACTATTCAAATGTGTGTTAACAAATGATCTGGGAAAAATATCGTGTAATAATGTTTGTTAATGTTGTTTAAGTGACGCTTTATTAGTTAAAGTGTTAATGCATTAGCTAAAATGAACTATTTTTAAAGCATTCATTAGACTTTGTTTTACTGTTAGTAAAAATATAACTTACTTAATATCGCTTGCTCATGTTTGTAACAAATACAACTTTTGATAATGCATTAGAACATGTTTCAATTACTATTAATTCAGATTAATAAATGCTGTAGAATCATCGTTCAGTGATAGTTCATACGGTAACATTAAAGTAAAGTGATTCCAGATATTAAATGCATTAACCCACATAGAGAGGTCAGAGGTCAGAGATCAAAACTCTTCTCAGAAACGCACCGGGATTCATTAGTGTGACCGACCGCGACCTTCTCCACCTTTATATAAGATGACGACATCTGTCACACTCCAGAAGGATTATGAACATGAACATGTGATGGTTTCTGTGATTAATATGACAGATGTGTGTGTTTCAGGAGTCGGTGTGTGAAACCCGAGCCGCGATGGGTCGGAAGGAGATCAACTGCAGCTGGAAGAAGATCACCAGCAACATCAAGGAGATCTTCGACTTCAAGGAGGTTCTGGGATCGTAAGTATGGAGCGTTTCATGGAGTTCGCTGTGATTTTATGACGAGACACTGAAGTTTCCTGAGTCAGGAATCAGCTGAAGGTGTTTTTGCGAGCTTGAGCGCTATTACAGGATCAGGAGCTTTACTGCTCAGAGGAGACACATGCGTCTGTGCCTGAGACTCAGATTAACGGATTGAGGACCAGGGGACATTTTTATCAATGAAGCCGTTCATCCTATTGAGGAACACCTGGAGGAACCGTTTAGCACTAATGCCGAGTATTATTCCATGCTTTATTCATCATTTTGAAGTTTTAAGACGCATTACGGAGCAATCTGAAATGTTATAAAGCTTTAAGAGGCACGAATATCTAGGGATGCACGATATATATATATATCGGTATATATTAAAGCTGATAAATACTGCATTATTTCCTCCAGCTGAGACACTTCAGATGCGCACTGTTCATCATTATGGTTTTAAAATGCTTGAAATATGATTGAAATCACTTTAAAAAAGAAAAATATGGTAAAGTACAACATGAGCAGCGCAAGTCTGTCATATCGGCTTCATAAAATTCTAACGAGAACATCATAATTGTGCGTTTGGGACGTGGCTTTTAATGGTGAGACTTTTGTTTTTGTATCAGGTTCTCAAAAATTATACCAAAATTTGGATTTTAAGTTTATCGGCCAATATATCAGTTATCGGCTTTCAAATATAAAGAATCATCGGTTATCGGTATCGGCCATAATTTTAATATCGGTGCATCCTTACTATTATCTCCTATGGCACTTTATGAAGGGTTATGAAGCATTATGAGGCACGATGAAGCTTTTTGAAGTGTTATGAGTTATTACAAAGCGTTCTGAAATGTAATGAAGCTTTAAGAGGCATTTCAAGCTCTTACAACAGTTTATGAAGGGTTATGAAGTGTTATGAAATATTTAAAAATTAATGTGGAACTATAAGGTGTTTGTAAGGCTTTACTGAACCATTATGAATCATTGTAAAGTGTAGTGAAGTTTTATGAATCTTCATGAGTTGTTATTAAGGGTTATAAAGTGGGCCAAAATTCTATGATGCTTTATGTCATTATACAGTAAGTTCTTATGACAGTTTATGAAGGGGTATGAAGCTTTATTGGGTGTTATGAAGCTTTAATAGTCAATGTACAGTAAGCTCTTATAACACTTTATGAAGAGTTATGAAGTATAGTGAGATGTTATGAAGTATTATGAGCTTTGCAAGGCTGTACTGAACTATTACAAGGCGTTGTGAAGTAAAAGGTCCTTATGAGGGGTTATGAAGCTTCCTGAAGCATTATAAGATGTTTTGAAGCTTTATGGGGCACAATAAGGAGTTAGGAAGCTTTGTAAGGCATAATGAACAATTATGAGGCATTGCAAAGATTTATGAAGCTTTACGAACCATTACAATGTTATGAAGCTTTAAGAGGCGCTATAAACTCTTATGACACTTTGTGAAGGTTCATGAAGCTGAGGTGTTATGAATATGAAGCTTTATGTAATGTTATAAATCAGTATGAGACGCCATAAGGTGTTAGAAAACTTTGTAAGGCATTACTGAGGCATTTTAACGTGTTATGAAGAATTATAAAGTGGGCAAAATGCTATGAAGCTTTAAGAGGCAATATAAGCTCTTATGACACTTTTTAAAGGGTTTTGAATGAAAGCAGGTTTAATTATAATCATGTCATTACAGAGCATTTCGAAATGTTATGAAGCTTTATGAAGCACTCTTACAGTTATGAAGTGTAATGAGCTGTTATGAAGTGTTATAATGCTTTATGGAGCACTATAATGTGTTAGGAAGCTTCATGTGGTAAACTGAACTATTATGAGGCAGTGTAAGTAATATGGATCTTTATGAAGTGTTATGAAGCTTTATGAGTTGTTATGGAGCATTACAAAGTGTTAAAAAATGTTATGAAGCTTTTATAGCCTTAGCCTCTATAAACTCTTATGAAACTTTTTGAGGGGTTAGGAAACATTATGAGCTGCTATGAAGCTTTTTGAAGTGTTGTGGAACTTCACAGGGATCTATAAGGTGTTATGTAGCTTTGTAAATTACTGAGCCATTGTGAGGTATTGTGAAGTGTTAAGAGTTGCTATGAAGCATTTTGTAACACTGCGACACGTCACGACACATTATGACATCTTGTGACACTTTATGTAGCAGTATGAAGTGTTATGAGATGTTTTGAAGCATTATGAGGCACTACAAAATAATCTGAGTTTCAAAGCTTTGCAAGGCATACAGAGGAATAGAGAAGAATTAATGAAGCATTATGAAGCATTATGAAGTGTTATAAAGCTTTATGAGTCATTATGAGGCGTGCAGTTTTGCAAGTTGATATTCAGAAATGCTTGTCAGGAGTTTGGTCGTGTGAGCATTAGTGAGTCATCTCTCTCTCTCTCTCTCTTGTTTTGACACCTGTCAATCAGCAGGGGAATGACACAGACATCAGAGAACATCCTGACACTAGTTAATTAAAGGATTACTGAGACGGTGAATGTAAGTGTGTTTATGAAGCTACACCAACACGGGGACAAATCTTTCTCCAAAAGAGAACTAGATCTAACGAATCTTTGTTCAATTTTCTTGTTAATTCGTGAATTATTCTTATATAATCTATGAATTATTTAATAACGTATAGAATGAGTGTCATAATTGGCTCCTGCACACATTCACGTGGATTACAGCATTGATTTAAACTAAAGCATTACAGATTTGACTTCAAATAATCATTCGATCATCATGTTCTCAATCTCAGAATAATAATCTCTGCTGTAGGAGTGTGTTTTCACACACACACATGGTTTGACAATGTGACAAACATGATGAGGACATTGCCAGGTGATTTCTGTGTTGTTCTGGGCGATTGCAAGGTATTTCTAAGGTGTTCTGGATTAGATGCATTGTGGGTAATGAGTCGTTAGGGGCGGTACTGGGTCTCTTACGTAACGCTCAGTAATCCTTGTCCTAGGACAGTTATTTAAGATAGACCAGGTGAGTTGAAGTCTTTACTGATCAAACTGGACACACACACACACACAGCTGTGCCTTGTGCTGAGAGATTAGTGCTGATCTCAAGCTCACTCGCTGGGGCTTCAACATTCATGTGTTTCTGCAGGGGCTCGTTTTCTGAGGTCTACCTGGTGAAAGAGAGAAAGACCGGGAATTTCTACGCCCTGAAGTGTGTGAAGAAAAAACAGCTGCACCACTCCAACCTTGAGAACGAGATCAAGGTGCTGAAGAGGTACGAGACAAAACAAGACACAAACAACAAATATAATCATCAGAGATCCTGATCACAGGTTACAGACCATAAACAATACAGGCCATTAACATAACGACTACAGAACAATATCAATACAGCAAACATCACAGGCCATTAATATAAAGACAAGCCCAATCACAGTCATTTTGGCATCATTCCATTATTATTCCATTAACAGTTTCGCCTATCGACACGAAATCTGTAACTTTTTTGTTTGAAGATGATACGATTTGATTTTGGTGAAAATTGGACCAACGGTCTTGGAGGAGTTCGAAAAATATCGAAATGGCGGACAGGAAGTTTGGCTAAATTTGACAAAATTGGTATCTATGTTCTCAGCGTGACCCAAGGAATCTATTAAGACCAGTTTCATTACAATAAGCTAATTTAGTCAAAGGTTTGTAGCATTTTTGGAAATTTCGTAATAGCTTTTGACCACAAGGTGGCGCTGCCCGGACACCTTTTGAGCACCATCAGGGCATGGTGTCAAAGACACAAACCAAGTTTTGTAAAGAAACGCCAATGTTTGTAAAATAGCATTTTACGACAAAATTCAAAATGGCCGACACCCCAAATGGCCGATATGGGAAAACTGGGTATTGTTTGAGTTTTGTGATTTTTTTTTGGCCAAATCTTTCACAAGTTATAAGCAAAAAGAGCCATCTTTCATATCTCCTGACCACTAGGTGGCACCACGTTGAAACTGTGCAGGCAGCCTCAGGTCATGGTTGTCATAACACACACCAAGGCTGAATACAAAAAAATCACAGAACTCTCACTGGTGCAGCATGCCGAGTCGAACGATACCCAATTTTCCCATATTGGCCATTTTGGGTGTCGGCCATTTTGAATTTGGTCGTAATATGCTATATTTTACAAACATTGGCGTTTCTTTACAAAACTTGGTATGTGTCTTCGGCACCATGCCCTGAAAGTACTCAAAACGTTTCCGGGCAGCGCCACCTTGTGGTCAAAAGTTATAACGGAAATTCCTATTCACAGACGCAAACATTACAGACTAAAAACTACAGACCACAAATACCAAGACCATTAACACACACACGCCTGACTCCACATATAGACCACCAACCCCTAAAACTACTGACACAACACTACAGACCAACACCAAACACCATGTTCTGGATTCTGAAGTCTCTCTCTCTCTCTCTTTCAGGATAAAGCATGATAACGTGGTGGGACTGGAAGATTTCTACGAAACGAGAACACACTATTACTTGGTCATGGAGCTGTACGTGTTTGATAAAGCCTAAAATATACACACAAACAGTCTTCCAGCATGTGTATTAACTCGTACATGTTTGGGTGTCTGTGAAGGGTGTCGGGCGGAGAGCTGTTTGACCGTATTCTGGATCGAGGGGTTTTCACGGAAAAAGACGCCAGCCGTGTGATCAAACAGGTCCTGGAGGCCGTTTCCTACCTGCACCAGAACAGCATCGTCCACAGAGACCTGAAGGTGAGAGAGCTTGATCTTCTAATCCATCTTCTGTCGAGGTTTTAATTAAAGACGACCTATTATGCGTTTTAAGGTCCTTTCACACTGGACGCGAATGTGCTGTGGCGAAAAAAAAAACTTTTATTTTTCCCGCTTCGATGTCGATTTCTTTCACTTTTGCGGCGACATAAAAGGCTTCAGCCAATCACAAACTACAAGGACAACGATTTTGAAAGACGTTGTGTGGCGTAGCATTGCCAACCAACTCGGTTATCACGTTGTGTTATGTTGTATGATAGTTTTAGTCGTTGTATAGTCCTGTGCTGTGTAGGCTAGCAGGCTAAACTACATCTGGGATAGAAAGCTAACACTATTATCGTCAAAGATAGAGACAGAGACTGTGTTTACTTTGAACATGTAACAAAATGTAGTGAGACTATAGGGCTGCTTTTAGTACTCTATACATTCTTTGTGTGATATCTACAGTTTCTAGTCGAATGATTTTAACTTGTTACTTTGTGTGTTACATGTAATGTGTATTGACATTACAAAACGCACTGTTTAGTTGAAGACACAAAAAAACTGTGGAAAAACCTCAGGGACACCTGTGTGAGAAAAAGGAGAGAGGAAAAGGAAACTAAAAGTGGACATTAGCATACTCCCCTTCAGACTCGTCTTCACTGGATGATGATGATGAAGTGTCCATGTTTTCTCAGCTGTCGGCGCGAAAGTTTTGGAATGTTGAAGCTCTGAACGTCACAGACGTCGCAAATTCGCGTCGCGGCTGATGTGAATGGTTTTGATGCGAACTATTCGCACACGAACTATTCACTTTTCCGTTTCGCTTTTTCGTTACGCATCCAGTGTGAAAGGGCCTTTACATGTTCAATTCTCATGGAAAGTTCTGCAAAGTTCCAGTTATTCTCTATATAAGCATCACTGTTTCTAAAATCTCCCTGAAATGCCTCCATTGTAGTCGCGAGTTTCTTCCGGGAACGAACACGTCACAATATTCCTCATTATAATAATTCATGCGCAGAATAAAGGGGCGGGGCCTGGGTGAGTTAGTTAGTAGTGTGTTAAACTGGCGGTTATGGAAAGGGGCGGGACATTTCCCAAACACACTCAAGCGCTCGACCAATCACAACACACTGCTCCAGCCGACCAATCAGAGCACAGTGTGCTTTTCAGAAGGAGGGGCTTCATAGAGACAGGAACTAAACGGGGGTGTGTTTCCCATACAATGACGTAACTCGCTGCTTTACTGCTATAGTACGATGCATCGTTGAAGAAATCAACTAGCGAGTCACGACCGTACTGGCGCAAATTGGTTAATGATGTCACACAGGTGGTGGAGTAATAACTACTTTTAATGAATCTGTTTGAGATCAAATTAATGCTAGATGTTTTACTATAAATTACAGACATGTCATCTGAGGACTATTTTTCATTTTGCTTTATTTCCAGATTCAATCATAGTCTCGTTCTTACGTACTAGAGCTCGTTCGCACATGCGCACTCTTCAAAAACTTTGCTTTAAATCTTTTGACAAATTAAAAGACGTAAATTACATTTGTATGTATTCTAAATAAAAGATACAAATTGTACTGAATGTCAGCTTGATTATTTTGCTCAGGATAAGGATTTATTGAGTCCACATATGTCATGCAAACTAGAAACTCTGCTTCAGGAAAACCTGGTATAGTAGAGCCTAAAACTAATATCAATGGTGTAATAGGTCCTAAATGTTATTAATGTCCACTGTTTTATCCGTCTGTAGCCGGAGAACCTGCTGTACTACAGTCCAGAGGAGAACGCTAAGATCATGATCAGTGACTTCGGTCTGTCGAAGATGGCGGATCACGGCGTGATGTCCACGGCCTGTGGAACACCAGGATATGTTGGTACGAACGCTTTTACTTTTGCTGTTAGATTACCTGTAATGGTGATTATTCTCATTACGGTGATGATTGTCATTACGGTGATGATTCTCATTACGGTGATGATTGTCATTACGGTGATGATTCTCATTACGGTGATTATTCTCATTACGGTGATGATTCTCATTACGGTGATGATTCTCATTATGATTCTCATTACGGTGATGATTCTCATTACGGTGATGATTCTCATTATGATTGTCATCACGGTGATGTTTCTCATTACGGTGATTATTCTCATTATGGTGATTATTCTCATTACAGTGATGATTCTCATTATGATTCTCATTACGGTGATGATTCTCATTATGATTCTCATTACGGTGATGATTGTCATTATGATTGTCATTACGGTGATGATTGTCATTACGGTGATGATTGTCATTACGGTGATGATTCTCATTACGGTGATTATTCTCATTGTCATTACGGTGATGATTCTCATTACGGTGATTATTCTCATTACGGTGATTATTCTCATTACGGTGATTATTCTCATTACGGTGATGATTGTCATTATGATTCTCATTACGGTGATGATTCTCATTACGGTGATTATTCTCATTACGGTGATGATTCTCATTACGGTGATTATTCTCATTACGGTGATTATTCTCATTACGATTCTCATTACGGTGATGATTCTCATTACGGTGATGATTCTCATTATGATTGTCATTACGGTGATGTTTCTCATTACGGTGATTATTCTCATTACGGTGATTATTCTCATTACAGTGATGATTCTCATTATGATTCTCATTACGGTGATGATTCTCATTACGGTGATGATTCTCATTATGATTCTCATTACGGTGATGATTGTCATTACGGTGATGATTCTCATTACGGTGATTATTCTCATTACGGTGATGATTCTCATTATGATTGTCATTATGGTGATGATTGTCATTACGGTGATGATTGTCATTACGGTGATGATTCTCATTACGGTGATGATTCTCATTACGGTGATGATTCTCATTATGATTCTCATTACGGTGATGATTCTCATTACGGTGATGATTCTCATTACGGTGATGATTCTCATTATGATTCTCATTACGGTGATGATTCTCATTATGGTGATGATTCTCATTACGGTGATGATTCTCATTATGGTGATTATTCTCATCAGCTCCTGAGGTTCTGGCTCAGAAACCGTACAGTAAAGCGGTGGATTGCTGGTCCATCGGCGTCATAACGTACATTCTGTGAGTCTGCCATCATTATACACTCTTGAGATCTGGTCAGGTGTGTTTTTCCTCAAACGCTGATCTCTTCATGTGTTTGTTTAGGTTGAGCGGCTACCCGCCATTTTATGAGGAGAATGAAACGCGCCTTTTCTCCAAGATCATGAAGGCAGAATATGCGTTTCACTCGCCGTACTGGGACGACATCTCTGAGTCAGGTGCGTCTGAAACACTTTACACACGCTGTTATTACTGCCACCTGTAGGCCATCAGCTGCAGTACAACATCAAACATGGGTCTCTTTTTAAAATGTTAGCGTGTATTTTTAGTATGTTAAAGGTGCATTGTGTAATATTTAGGAGGATCTGTTGACAGAAATGCAATATCTTAAACATAACTATGTTTTCAGTGGTGTATAAAGACCTTACATAATGAACCGTTATGTGTTTATTAGCTTAGAATGAGTCATTTCTCTCTACACACACCGCGGGTCCGCTTACATTGACATGTTTCTACGGTGGCCCTGAGCGGACAAACGCGTTTCGTCACTGTGTTGTTCTTCGTGCAAAGAAGCTCAGACGATGACATCACTTCCTGTCGGCCACCGTAACTTCTGTTGGGTGTAATTCACAACCTCACCACTAGATGCCGCTAAAACGTACACACTGCACTAGAGCCCTGCGCGGGACTGTTTTCATCATCCCGCTCCCGCCCGCGCCCGCCGAATTTCTGACCATTACCGCCCGCTCCCGCAACGTATGTGTTTCACTCCCGCCCGCTCCCGCAATATGTATGTCCACTCCCGCCCGCACCCGCAAAACTCTGAGAATTTATTCCCGCACAATAATAGAGATGCATTGATTTTGTGTCTTCTCCCGTCCCGCAGGAAAAAACACATATTTGTATTGCTATTATTAAAGAGATTCATGGGGTTGTTTGTTTCGTTTCCCTGGCCGGCATAGCCTACTGGACACATACACACAGGATAATGGAGGAAATCGAGTGTGCTGTTTTTGGATGGTTTTGTTTTCGTTTTTGCTGTTTTTTATTCAGGATACTCTGTCTTGCGCGTGCAATGATGACGCAGTGAATAGTGATGCTTCTCTCTGAACAATCAGCAGTCTGCCGTGTTTTCACGTCACATTTTAGTATCGCCTAAGCTCGCTCAGAACCTCGCCGGAGGTGGTACGAAAAAAAGTACCGGGAAGCAGATACAGTTACAACTTTTACACAGTGGAAAACCAAACAAAGGCGAGGCGAGTCGAGTCGAGCCGAGCCAGGCTGGTACTGTGTAGTGGAAAAGCGCCATTATTGACATCTCCATCATGTTGCAAGGCTACCTCCCGATCCCGCAGTGTTTTTTTTAGCCGCCCATTCCCGCCCGCAGCAAAGTTCAAACCGCCCGCTCCCGCGAGATTTGCGTTGGGTCCCGCGGGACCCGGCGGGACTCAATCCCAATGCAGCCCTCTACACTGCACCTTTAATGTTAGTATGTATTGAAAATCTTTGTGAATAATTCTGGTTTGTCCTGTTTTCTGCAGCGAAGGACTTTATCAGGCACATGTTGGAGAAAAACCCTAATAAACGCTACACAACTGAACAAGCGCTCGGCCATCCATGGTGAGAAACACCTCGGAGAATCCCAGTACAGTTTTACAGCCTGTTTATATGTGGACTGATGAACTGAGTCACGAATAAACATGATTAACATATTGAATCATGAAAAAAAAAAACCCTGCAAATCACGATTAAACAAATATACAACCTGCTTCATCAATAAATAATTACTATATTGACTTATTAATAATCAAACATGCTGATTCATGAATAAATGTACTTATGTGTGAATAAATAGACAAATGTTTATTTATGTAAAACTTCATGAAAAAACGAATGCATAGGAATATGCTGATTCATAAATAAATATACAGATTCATGAATAAACATAAATTTTCCAATAAGCATGTTGATTCATGGATTCATGCACTATGATTCATGAAAATCACATGATGAATAATCATTCTTATTCATGAATAGACAAATGTATAAATTAATATGCAGATTAATAAATGTATGAATAAATATGTTGGTTCATGAATAAAGGAGCTGCTGTTTTCTTTATGCAGGATAATTGGAGACACGGCGCACAATGACAATATTATTCAGTCTGTCTGTGAGCAGATGCAGAAGAACTTTGCCAAATCCAAGTGGAAGGTGAGAGAGCAGATCACACACACACACTCCAGGGCTGTCAAAGACAATCTTTCATTTCGAATATTTCGTCGAATTTAAAAACAAACTGCACATTCGAATTTGCACAAATAAACAAACAACCTGATTAATCAATAAACATACTAATTCATTACCAGACTGACCTATTAATAATCAAACATACTTTATACTTTATCATGAATAACCTTTAAAACATGAAAAACATTTTTTATTATGAAATACTTCATAAACTAATGCATAAAAATATGATGATTCATGAATAAATATACTGATTCACAAATAAAAATTATTTTGAAAAAAACAATGTTGATTCATGAATAAACTGGTTCATGAAAAAACATGTTTGATGAATCATATTTATAAAAAGATAAAAACGTCTGAGCGTGTTTTTGATGATCAGTATGTAGATGTAGTGAGTAGAAGTGAGTGTTTCTGAATGGAAGTGTTGATGTAGTTCATTACGCTGTGTGTTGAAGTGTGTTTTCTCAGGTTACTGATGCACTTACATGATGTGCATGCAAGGAAAATTAGGTTACAACAGTGCATAAAACTAAGGAAATTATATTTTATTTAAGAACAATTGTTTCAAAAGTTAATGCACTTTAAAAAGTGAACGCCATTTCATTTCAATAAAAGATGCGATGCTTGATTTGGTTTATATTTGCTCATTGCGCCCTCTTGTGGGCAGAGGAGACAATACAGCACTGTTTCCTCTTAACACTAAATATTGCTTTTAGAATTCGAATATAATTTGAATTCTGCTAATATTTAAGAAAGAAATTCAAATTTAGCTTTTCAGACATTTTGACAGCCCTAATACACTCATCCGGTGTCTCTGTGTGAATGACTCAAATAAACGTGAATTGAATACATGAGCATGTGTGTGTTTTAGCAAGCCATCAACGTGACGGTGGCGGTCAGTTACATGCGACGTCTTCAGCTCTCTCACACTGACCCTGAGGTCACGCCCCCGAGCCCGACCCCGCTGATCGAGGTGCTGGACGTCTCGTCTCCAGGCCCCGCCCCCAGCGAGCTGGACACCAATGGGAACCCCTCGTGCAGTCACATGACCCTGTCGCCTCACGCTGATGTCATCAGAGGGCATGGCCCGCTCAAGGCCTGCAACAGCGAGCCGATGCACGCGCTGGTCATCTCCGAGACCGGTCAGCACGCGTACCACTCAGAGTCGGACCTGTGTGCGTCAGACTGCGCCGCTAACAGGTGATGCTAGCGTCACATACTGCGCCAGATACAGACTTTTAATATCTTTTGTAATTGACATCTCTCTCATGTTCGTTCACCATCCTGGGCCATTTTCACTGAACAGTGCATTCTGGGGTTCATGAAGAATTCGTGTGGTCATGCCTTTGAACTTAAACCAAAAAATAGAGACATCGAACAACATAATGAACATCAAAATTCCCAAAGAGCATGTCTAGTTTTACGGTTATTCCATGTTCAAATCACAAATTTGAGAAAGTTAATACAAAAAACTTAAGTAGCATTTCAATGAATCAATTCATAACTCTGATTCAGTGATTCCATTCAGTGACTCAAATAGTTATTTCGTAAATTCAACTCAGTGAATCAACTCATTTGATTCTGTGAATCGATTCAGTTGGATGTTTCAAATGAGCAGATTCGGTGAATCAAATAGGTCTATTCGCTGATTCTCAACTCCAACTCTATGATTCATTGGCATCATCACTATAACATGTTTCCTCAAGTCTCCATGTGGCATGTCTCATTTCTGTAAATAGTTTAATGCAACAAATGTTGATAAATATTGCTGCTTATGGCTTTTAAAATGTATATAAATATACATACATGTAAATACTTATTTAAAACATGCTTTTATAAGTGATTGTTCTGTGTGTGTCAGGTCGGACAGGATGATGTGTGGCTCAGATGGGCGTGGCCAGACCCTTCAGACCGGCGTTTGCTCTCTGATGTAACCGTCTGACTGACAGCTGTCAATCAAATGAAGTGAGTATCCACTCAGGCCTCCGCTTTAACCGTCAGGTGATCGTGAAGGTGTGTGTGCAGGGTTTGAATTGAACTGTGGCGGGAAACACTGTCAGATCACGAGCCAGTTTGGCGTATTAGTTATCATGTTTACCCACTTTGCTGGGGAAGTTCATGTAAAACACATCTCTCTCTCTCTCTCTCTCTTATCTATCTCTCGCTCTCTCGCTCCCTCTCTCTCCTCCTCTCTCTCCCTCGCTCTCTCCTCTCTCTCTCTCTCTCTCTTATCTATCTCTCGCTCTCTCTCTCTCTCTTATCTATCTCTCGCTCTCTCTCTCTCTCTCTTATCTATCTCTCGCTCTCTCTCTCTTATCTATCTCTCGCTCTCTCTCTATCTCTCGCTCTCTTTCTCCCCCTCTCTCTCTTATCTATCTCTCGCTCTCTCTCTCCTCTCTCTCTCCCCTCTTCTCTCTCTCTCTCTCCTCTCTCTCTCTCTTTCTCTCTTCTCTCTCTCTCTCTCCCCTCTTCTCTCTCTCTTTCCTCTCTCTCTCCTCTCTCTCTCTCTCTCTCTCTTTCTCTCTTCTCTCTCTCCCTCTCTCTCTGTCTCTCTCTCTCTCTGTCTCTCTCTCTCCTCTCTCTCTCTCCTCTCTCTCTCTCTGTCTCTCTCTCTCTCTGTCTCTCTCTCTCTCTCTCTCTCTCTCTCTCAGATGGTGTTTATCTGAGCGTCGGCTCGTCCCGTCACCCGTCGGAGCCACAGACCGGGTCAAACGAGTGCCAATCGCACACACACACATCCGCTTCTCAAAGCTTGACCTCGGACTGGAGAGACTGAGAGCGTGAGACCGGACGCTCATTATTTCACCTGCTGTCTGCATACACATGTACAGTAGTCTTATTTACACCCGTGGTGGGCTGATCAGGGTGCATCATGGGAAGGGCGGATCACATGTGCCACAGCTGTGTGTGTGTGAGTGTGTGTATAAACACTGAAGGACTTTTCTTATTTAAGGACTTATTTATCTTTGCTGTTATAATCTCTGTTTGTGTTTTATATGTGCTTATAAGATCGTTGTGTCTAATGTCAGTAAATGTGTATTATCACACACCCCGCTGTAATCATAAACACGCCGCTGTATTAAAATCAGCAAATAAAACTATTTACACACCAACTTCAATGTGGGCAAGTTTAATTCAAATACAACATTCTGAAAATACAAGTTTTTTCAAAGACAATAATGTGTCATCAGTGCTACTGTTGTGTGTTAGTTGTGTGTCATCAGTGTTGTGTGTTAGTTGTGTGTCATCAGTGCTACTGTTGTGTGTTGTGTTAGTTGTGTGTCATCAGTGTTGTGTGTTAGTTGTGTGTCATCAGTGCTACTGTTGTGTGTTGTGTTAGTTGTGTGTCATCAGTGTTGTGTGTTAGTTGTGTGTCATCAGTGCTACTGTTGTGTGTTAGTTGTGTGTCATCAGTGTTGTGTGTTAGTTGTGTGTCATCAGCCCTGGCACATGTTCAGACTGGTGACTGTTGTGTGTTAGTTGTGTGTCATCAGTGTTGTGTGTTAGTTGTGTGTCATCAGCCCTGGCACATGTTCAGACTGGTGACTTTATAGCGGATGTCGTCTCTGAGTTTCTCCACTATGGCGTCCAGGCCGGTCAGTCGCGAGCCGTTCTCCTCCAGCTCTGTCGCTTGCTGCCGTATGGACGCTTCTTTATCTGAGAGACACAAACAACACGAGCGGTTACCATGGGTAATGTGTGTGTGCATGTGTGTGATTTTATTATAAACTGCATTTAAAATTGAACCTTTAGTACCAAAAACAGTTTTTGAGTTGAGTTCATTCAACTGACTCTGATTCAGTGGATCGAATCCTAACGTACTCAAACAGTCAGTGAATCGACTCATTTGATTCACAGATTTGAATAAATAAATCAATTCGACTCACTGAGTCAATCGAATACACTAATTGATTCAAATGAACCGATTCAGTGAATCAAATGAGTATTTACTGACTCTGATTCAATGATCTCTCTAAAATGTCTCGCAAACACTCACAAACCACACAGTGGGTGATGTGTGTGCCTGACATTATGGGATGGATGTTTTGTGGGCGTTACCTTTCAGAGCCTTCATGATGTCAGAGGTGTCCGTCATCAGAGACTCCGCCTCCTCCTGTAGCTTTAGTAAACGAACGCCATCTTCCCCTGCCTGAGTGTTTTCAGCCGCGGCTCGCTTCATCCGCTCAAACTCGTCTCTTAGCGCCTCCAGCTCCTACAAACACGTTTGTTAGCATTTTTCTAAATGTCATTATCATTTGTTAACAAGCAAGTATTCATTACTTCAGTGAGCTCATTGTTTCTGCATTAAATTATTACGTTGTTTAAAATAATATATTTTTAGCTAACTGTGATTTTGTATATGTACATTTCTGAAATACATAACTCAGACCATTTCCTCTGATAACAGATCACTGTAAACTGTAATGTGGACTCATGCACTTTCTGTAAAGCTGCTGTGAAATGGTGTGTGTTGTGAAAAGCTGTGTATTGAATAGTTGTGTGTGTCAGTACCTCTGCGGCCTGGTCGGCCTCGTCTTGAGCAGAATTTGCCTGATCTTGAGCATCGTTCGCCAGCGCTGTTCCTGTCGTCACGTCGTTCCTCAGCGCGTCCACCAGGGGGCGAATCTCATCCATCAGCCCTGAAATACCCACAATCCCCTGCTCTGCGGGAGCCAGCACGTCCTCTATCTGAGAGAGAGAGACGATAAATCGAGGTTAATTTGAGTTCTGAGGTCGTTCCTGCTGTTTCCGCACACGTGACTCGAACTGACCCGCTCGACGTCTTTCTTAACGTTGTTGGCGATGTCGACGCTCTGCTGGATTTTGTCCTCCAGGTCGTCGAAAATGTTATCGTTTTCATCCATCGCTTTCAGAAGACTCTCGCCGTCCTGCTGGATGCCAAACGCTGCGTCTCTGCGAACGACCAGTCAAGAACATCAGCCAAACACACACAGATATATCAGCAATAAGGCACTCGAGGCTGTGCTGTCTGGGGAATAAGTCACGAGGTGTTGTTAGGCTCGACACGAAGCAGAGTCACGATTATTCGCGATACAGCACTAGCCCCGAGTACCTTATTGCTTTTATTAAACGGTTACCACACAATACAAATATTAAAGCCAAAAAAACATGCATCAATGCAACTTTCATGAAGTTAAATCACTAAAAGCCTTCCTTCCGCTGGGAAAAATAGTCCCTGACCGTGAACAGCAGCAGAAGTTACACACATTATTTCTCCGTTAGATGGCGGCAAACACTGTCTTTATGAGCGAGTCAGTCAGTAGAGAAGACTTTTACATTGAAACAACTGAAACTTGTGAACACGGAGAAGCAAGACGCCACTGATAAATGACTAGCGTGTCACGGCACGAGAAAACTTCTTAACTGGTAAAAGGACAAGATATTGCAGCGGACATTCAAACAGATTTTTTATTATGAATGAAGGAGAATGCTGTGTCTACTGTAAATGCAGGAACACTCGCTTACTCGACCTCGCACAATACTCTATAAGCTTCAGTGAACAATATCGTTGAGAACAAGTATATGTTTACGTTGCTAAGCGTGGTTGCTAGGGGTGTTGTGTAGTGATACATAGAACCGTTGGGTGAAACGCTTTATCGTGAATAAAACACCGCTATTGACCAATCAGAATCAAGGACTGGAACTAACCGTTTTATAAATATGAATAAATTACAAATAAATTTTATATACAGTATATTATATATATTATTATGACTTGTCTATATCTAATTTATGTTAATTTAATATTTAAAAATTTATAATTTGTTGAATTGGTAACACTTTACAGTAAGGTTCATTAGTTAACATTAGTTAATGTTACATGAACTAACAATGATCAATACATTTGTTACAGGATTTATTAATCTTTGTTAATGTTAGTTAATAAAAATCCAGCTGTTCATTGTTTATTCATGTTAGTTCACAGTGCATTAACTAATGTTCACAAATACAACCTTTGATTTTAATAACGTATAAATGTTGAAATTAATATTTACTAATATTAATAAATGCTGTAGAAGTATTGTTCATGTTAACTAAGGTCATAAACTAATGTTAACTAATGAACCTTACTGTAAAGTGTTACCGTTGAATTTAACATTCATCTAGATTTATGTAAGTAAAAGTAAAATAGTGTTTGTTAATAGTTCATGACACTTAATGCATTAACTAATATTTACCAATAGAGCTTCGTTGTCAGAAGGGAAATTCTAAAAAGAATATTGAAACGAAATTTTTGGAACGAAATTCTACACGGATCTATTAATAAAAGATTTCACGAAGGAAAATGCGACAGAAAATTCTGAACAAAATAATCCATGAAATTCTAAATAAAAGCACTTCTGCATGACCTTCGCAGCTGCGCTCTAAACGCTGACGTGTGTGTGTGTGTGTGTGTGTGTGTACCGTGTCTCGCGGGCGGTATCCAGCAGGCGTCTGGCGTCCTCCAGCTGCGGGCCGCTAGTCGTCAGGACGCTGCTGCTGTCGGGCACTGAGGCCGTCAGATCCTGCAGATCCTTCAGCTTCTTCTTCAGCTGATCCAGACTCAGAGGCAGCCGGGCCTCCAGAACAGCCTCACACACTCGCTGGACCTGCTCCGGGTCTGAATGAGGCTCTGAGGGGGCGACAACACAACGCTTTACAACACACTACATACTACAGTGCTTTACAGCACACTACATACTACAGCCCATTACAACACACTACATACTACAGCGCTTTACAGCACACTACATACTACAGCGCTTTACAGCACACTACAGCGCTTTACAGCACACTACATACTACAGCGCTTTACAGCACACTACAGCGCTTTACAGCACACTACATACTACAGCGCTTTACAACACAACGCTTTACAGCACACTACATACTACAGCGCTTTACAGCACACTACATACTACAGCGCTTTACAACACAACGCTTTACAGCACACTACATACTACAGCGCTTTACAGCACACTACAGCGCTTTACAGCACACTACATACTACAGCGCTTTACAACACAACGCTTTACAGCACACTACATACTACAGCGCTTTACAACACACTACATACTACAGCGCTTTACAACACACTACATACTACAGCGCTTTACAACACACTACATACTACAGCGCTTTACAGCACACTACAGCGCTTTACAGCACACTACATACTACAGCGCTTTACAGCACACTACATACTACAGCGCTTTACAGCACACTACAGCGCCTTTACAGCACACTACAGCGCTTTACAGCACACTACATACTACAGCGCTTTACAGCACAACGCTTTACAACACACTACATACTACAGCGCTTTACAGCACACTACAGCGCTTTACAGCACACTACATACTACAGCGCTTTACAACACAACGCTTTACAGCACACTACATACTACAGCGCTTTACAGCACACTACATACTACAGCGCTTTACAGCACACTACAGCGCCTTTACAGCACACTACATACTACAGCGCTTTACAGCACACTACATACTACAGCGCTTTACAGCACACTACATACTACAGCGCTTTACAACACAACGCTTTACAGCACACTACATACTACAGCGCTTTACAACACACTACATACTACAGCGCTTTACAGCACACTACATACTACAGCGCTTTACAGCACACTACATACTACAGCGCTTTACAACACAACGCTTTACAGCACACTACATACTACAGCGCTTTACAACACACTACATACTACAGCGCTTTACAGCACACTACAGCGCTTTACAGCACACTACAGCGCTTTACAGCACACTACATACTACAGCGCTTTACAACACAACGCTTTACAGCACACTACATACTACAGCGCTTTACAACACACTACATACTACAGCGCTTTACAGCACACTACAGCGCTTTACAGCACACTACATACTACAGCGCTTTACAGCACACTACATACTACAGCGCTTTACAGCACACTACATACTACAGCGCTTTACAGCACACTACAGCGCCTTTACAGCACACTACAGCGCTTTACAGCACACTACATACTACAGCGCTTTACAACACAACGCTTTACAGCACGCTACATACAGCGCTTTACAACACACTACATACTACAGCGCTTTACAGCACACTACAGCGCTTTACAGCACACTACATACTACAGCGCTTTACAGCACACTACATACTACAGCGCTTTACAACACACTACATACTACAGCGCTTTACAACACACTACATACTACAGCGCTTTACAGCACACTACATACTACAGCGCTTTACAACACAACGCTTTACAGCACACTACATACTACAGCGCTTTACAGCACACTACATACTACAGCGCTTTACAGCACACTACATACTACAGCACTTTACAGCACACTACAGCGCTTTACAGCACACTACACACTACAGCGCTTTACAGCACAACGCTTTACAACACACTACATACTACAGCGCTTTACAGCACACTACAGCGCTTTACAGCACACTACACACTACAGCGCTTTACAGCACACTACAGCGCTTTACAGCACACTACACACTACAGCGCTTTACAGCACACTACAGCGCTTTACAGCACACTACAGCGCTTTACAACACACTACAGCGCTTTACAACACAACACTTTACAACACACTACATACTACAGCGCTTTACAGCACACTACATACTACAGCGCTTTACAGCACACTACATACTACAGCGCTTTAAAACACCACACTACATACTACTTTATTCTAGAGCTGCTGTAAAGCCAAAACAATCTCTGTTACTTCTATTTCCCTATTATCACTTTAAAGCTGCTTTGGAACAATCTATATTGTTAAAAGCGCTATATAAATGAAGATGACTTGACTACAGCGCTTTACAACACCACAAACTACAGTACTGTACTGCAGCTGCTCAATGCCACACTACATACTACATCCTGACTGCAGTATGCATACTATATACAGTAAGTAAATCCTCCTTTTTTTTACATACTGCTTCACATACTACCTTATGAATAAATTCATGGTATATACTTCACAGTGTGCAGCATGTCAAAATAAAGTTAAAGCAATGACACGTGTGTTTGTGTGTGTGTGAGTGTGTTACTGACCTGACAGGAAGTCCCTCAGTGTGTTGATGAAGTCTTTGGTGTCTTTCAGGTCTCCGTCTACATCAGCTTGCACCTGCTTGATCTGATTGGCCAGGTTGTCAGTGGACAGTCGCACCCTATTGGCCGCATCGTCAGCTTCCTGTATCTGTTTTTTTCAGAGAGTCAACGTAAGTCAATGTAAAAATCTAAACGGACTAGTCTTATTAGTCTTTCTAGGTGGTCATGTGTGTTTGTACCATCTTTATATTTCACAATTTCAATTTTTATTTTCATAATTTAACTAAAATTTCTCACAGTTGTGACTTTTTCATTTTTTTTTATTAATGTAATATTTACTTGTATATAATGTTATTTTTACATGTAATGTTTATAATTTAATATTTGTTTATTTGACAATTTATCCAAATATTTATTATTAATTAATTTTTTATTCAATATTTACAAGTGCAACTTTTAATTCTCACAATTGCATCTTTATGTTTCCCAATATAAATTTTATTTATCATAATTTTTTGGCTTGTTTAACATTTAATTAATAACACATTTTATTATTGAACGTTTACTTCTTTATAATGTTTTTCATTTTTATATGTAATAGGTATAAATAAGATATAGTAAAATGGGTGGTACCTGCGCGGCTGCTTGTGTGATCTTGTCGTTGAGCTCCTGTAGTTTGGCCTTGACCTCGTCGGCGTCCTGAAAGGCCTTGTTGGCATTGGGCAGTGCTCCTATGCAGGCGTCCTCCGCTCCACAAGGGGGCGCTCCGTCGGGAGGACACAGGTCGCCTCTGCAGCGATCCGGCGTGCAGGGCTCCACGCGATCACTGCCACAAACCTATTAAACACACCTTTACTGACCCGTTCATCTGGAACTAACTCTTTCCGTTAGTTAGCTCTTTAGCGGTTATCTCACCTTGGTGGCGGTGGGAGTCAGATTGGGTCGCGTCTCCAGATCCGTCTTCAGTTTCTGCAGGTCTTTGGTGTTTCCGGGCTGCAGGGCGTTCAGGCCACTCAAGGCGTTTTCTCGCACGCCCTCGGACTTCTTCAGGGCGTCTTTGGTGGCGTCGGCTCGCTTGACGGCGTCGGTCGACTTCTCATACGACTTCTGAATGGCGTAGAAGTCACCTGAGAGTGAAAAAGTTTCCATTATTCGATAGGATTGGAATCGAATACTTGAGGTCAGGAATCGGATACTTGTTATAAAATGTAAATATTGATTCCTCTTAGCGATTCCTTTGTGAGCGTTTCAATACTCTTTAATTGAAATTAGGAATCGATAAGAATCGGAATCGATAAGCAGAATCGAAATCGGAATAGTTACAATTCAAACGATACCCAAGGCTAATTGGCGATCATGCTACAGAATGATCAATCAAGAATCATACGCTACAGATACGCACTGGCGTTGGTGGATCCGGGGACGTTGGTGAAGGCGTCTCTGCGGCTGAAGTATTGCAGACTCAGAGACGACAGGAGCGACTGCAGCTCGTCCAGCTCTCGCTCCAGCTCTCGGTCCTGAGGCTGAGACGGCACAGCAACACCCTTCATCTGAGACCTGGAGGAGCAGAGACACAGCAGCTCATGGTTAAATCCACTCTGATGAAGCTTAAGCTGAAGTGTGTGTGTGTGTGAGTGAGTGTGTGATGGGTAGGTTTAGGGGTCGGGTTAGTGTGCGTGTGTGTGATGGGTAGGTTTATTGGTCGGGTTAGTGTGTATGTGTGTGTGTGTGTGTGTGTGTGTGTGTGTGTGTGTGTGATGGGTAGGTTTAGGGGTCGGGTTAGTGTGTGTGTGTGTGTGTGTGATGTGTAGGTTTAGGGGTCGGGTTAGTGTGTGTGTGTGTGTGTACCGGAGCGTGTTGAGTCTCTGCAGGGCTTCGGTCAGGGCGCGGCTGGACTGCGGGGGAACAGACACGGACTCCTGGATCAGTGCGAGTGTGTCCTGGAGTGTGCGGATCCTGCGGCTCGAGTCGCTAGACGTCGGTCGTCCACTAGAGGACAGCAGGGAGTTGGAGAGACGCTCCAGACTGAGCGTGAGCTCCTGCAGACGTGTGTTCATGCTGAAGAAGCAGGACGGGCACGCTGGGCATTCTGGGAAACTGGCGCAGTGGCCGCGGGCGCAGACGTCACAGCGAGGGCCGGTAATGCCGGGTTTACAGCGGCACAAGCCCGTGCGTTTATCGCAACCGCCCAACTCCGTGCCTGAACGCTCGCAGTCACATGCTGACACACACACACCATCAGGACACTTTCAGTATTACATTGTTTTAAACAAACACATATACATTAAATGAATAAATATTAAATAAATATAAAACTAAAGATAAATATAAATATTAAATTGTATGACATAACATGACTAAAAAATTACTTATAATCATATTAAAATATTATTATAATATTGAATAAACAGTAATTGAGAATTAAATTTCACATATAAACAAAATAATTGAACAATTTTATAAAATATGAATGTTAAATTGGCAGTTTAACACAATAAATAAAGCTATATAAAGCTACATATAACATGAATATTAAATTAATAACAAATTAAATAAACTACCATTAAATTGCATATTTAAAACATACATTATATGCTAAAATGTTCAATTAAATTAAATGTATTTTGTTTTCTCTGTCTCTAGGTTGTTGTGTTGATGTCTTTAGCCAAAAACAAATTTCCACTTTGTGGACAATAAAACTAACTAACTAACTAACTAACTAACTAACTAACTAACTAACTAACTAACTAACTGACTAAAACTAACTAGCTAACTTGCTAACTAACTTGCTAACTAACTTGCTAACTAACTTGCTAATTAACTTACTAACTAACTTACAAACTAACCTACTAACAACTTACTAACTTACTAACAAACTTACAAACAAACTTACTAACAACTAACTTACTAACTAACTTACTAACAAATGACTAACTACTAACTAATTTGTTAACTAACTACTAACTAACAAACTTACTAACAACTAACTTTTTAACTAACTAACTTACTAACAAACAAATAAACAAACAAACTTACTAACTTACAAACTAACTAACAACTAGCTTACTAACTAATTTGTTAACTAACTTACTAACTAACAAACTTACAAACTAACTTACTAACAGCTTACTAACTTGTTAACTAACTTACTAACAGCTTACTAACTTGTTAACTAACTTACTAACTAACAACTAACTTAATAACAAACTTACTAACTAATTTGTAAACTAACTTACTAACAAACTTACTAACAAACTTACAAACTAACTAACAACTAACTAATTTGTTAACTAATTAACTTACTAACTAACAAACTTACTAACAAACGATTAAATAACTAACAAACTCACTAACAAACTTACTAACTAACTAATGAACTAACAACTAACATACTAACAAACTTACAAACTAATTAACAACTAACTAACTAACTAACTAACTTGCTTACTAACTAACTAACTAACTAATTAACTAACTAACTAGCCAACTAATTAACAACTAACTAACTAACTAGCTAGTTAACTATACCTAACTAGCTAACTATAGCTAACTATAGCTAACTATACATTGAGCTGTTGATGTGTGAAATGTGAATGAACGTTGTGTCGGCAGGAAACACTCACGTCTGCAGCCAATCAGTGGATCTCCATATGTGTTGTCAGGGCAACCACCACAAGTCCGGCCTCCAATGCCAGGACGACACACACACTGACCCGTGCGCTAAATCACGAGGAAACACACGTAAGAACCTCCTGTATGTGTATGTGTATGTATGTGTGTGTGTGTGTGTGTGTGTGTGTGTGTGTGATGTGTGTACCTGGTCACAGGTGGTGCTGCGGGCGTTGATGGGGTCACAGTCACACGGCTGGCAACCGTTGGGCGACGACGGGTTCCAGTAACCAGCAGCACAACGGTCACACGCTAAACCCTCAGCGTTAGCGCGACACACACACTGACCCGTCAGCTGGTTACACACACCGCTGACCGACCCGACATAACTGCAGGAGCACTCTGAACACACACACACACACACACACACACACACACACACACAGGCAGTTTGTTAAACACATTCAGCCTAAAAACTTTTATTTAATTCGATTTTTTACTATTTAATTTAACGCAACCCATGCAATTTCTTTGATATTATTTTATTTAATATAATTTCCTATTTATTTATTGGCAATTTAATATTTATTATGAATTTGATATGAGTAGATCCTGGTGTTTGTCTGCGGTGTGTTGAATATGCGCTGTGACTCACTGGAGCAGCCGAGAGGGTTGTTGGCGTCGAGGTTGTAGTGTCCGTCTTTACAGCGGTCGCAGCGATCGCCCTCCACGTTCTCTTTACACACACACACTCCTGACGCGTCACACTGACCCCCGCTCTCAGAGCCCGCGGGGTCACACAGACAACCTGAGGACACACCTTCATCATCAGCATCATCCTCTCGTGTGTGTGTGTGAGTGTGTGTGAGTGTGTGTATGTGAGTGTGTGTGTGTATGTGAGTGTGAGTGTGTGTGTGAGTGTGTGTGAGTGTGTGTGTGTGTGTGTATGTGTGTGTATGTGTGTGTGTGTGTGTGTATCCTCACGCAGGCAGGCGTCGGGGCTCCTCATGTCACTCAGAGGGTTAGGGTAGTAGTTTTGCACACAGCGCTCACAGTTGTGTCCCGTTGTGTGATGAGAACATCCGTCACACACTCCTCCAGAGCGCCGGCCCGTCGCCTCGTAACGCAGCGCGTCGAAGTGACAGCGATCAGAGTGATTATTACAGTCACAACCTGCACACACACACACACCACACACACATGCTGACACACTCCAGCTGATGTACAGCACATCTTCATAGCTTTATATGAAATAACACACTAGCATAACACTAGCATTAACACTATCATAACACTAGCATAACACTAGCATTAACACTAGCATTAACACTATCATAACACTAGCATAACACTTCTGCCATTTCTTTGAATGTTTTAACATTTATTGATTGTGACGCATGCGTACGTTTGCAGGTGTGTGTGTTTCCGCTCTCCGCGGGTCTCCAGGGAAGGTCGTTGTGGAAGTCGTCACATCGCTCACAGTTCACACCGGCCGTGTTGTGCTGACAGTCACACACACCTCCAACCTGCAGAACACAAACACACACGCATGAGCTGCGCGAGCTTTACAGTGTGTGTGTGTGTGTGTGTGTGAGAGTGTGTGTGTGTGTGTGTATGGGAGTGTGAGTGTGTGAGTATGTATGTGTGTGTGTGTGTGTGTGTGTGTGTGTATGGGAGTGTGAGTGTGTGAGTATGTGTTTGTGTGTGTGTGTGTGTGTGTGTGTGAGAGAGTGTGACCTGTGTGTTGGTCTGGCTGCTGCACTGGTCTGTGTGTGTGTGTGTGTGTGTGTGTGTGTGTGTGTGTGTGTGTGTGAGTGTGACCTGTGTGTTGGTCTGGCTGCTGCACTGGTCTATGTGTGTGTGTGTGAGTGTGACCTGTGTGTTGGTCTGGCTGCTGCACTGGTCTATGTGTGTGTGTGTGAGTGTGACCTGTGTGTTGGTCTGGCTGCTGCACTGGTCTATGTGTGTGTGTGTGTGTGTGTGTGTGTGAGTGTGACCTGTGTGTTGGTCTGGCTGCTGCACTGGTCTGTGTGTGTGTGTGTGTGTGTGTGTGTGTGTGTGTGTGTGTGTGTGTGTGTGTGTGTGTGTGTGTGAGTGTGACCTGTGTGTTGGTCTGGCTGCTGCACTGGTCTGTGTGTGTGTGTGTGTGTGTGTGTGTGTGTGTGTGTGTGTGTGTGTGTGTGTGACCTGTGTGTTGGTCTGGTCTGTGTGTGTGTGTGTGTGTGTGTGTGTGTGTGTGTGTGTGTGTGTGTGTGTGTGTGAGTGTGACCTGTGTGTTGGTCTGGCTGCTGCACTGGTTTGCGTGTCCGTGGCAGAAACAGGACCCGACGACCTTCATCTCCCGCAGGGCGTAGAACTGACTCAGGCCTCGGCCCGGCAAACTGGGCACCGGACCCAGCCGGGTCAGATTGACCCGCAGACCCGTGAAGCCCGCCGCCACTGAGGGGAGAACCAGCCGTCAATCATCACATCCGGCAGTTATTCATCAGTACATCTCATAACGTCAAAACATCTCACCTTCAATCTTGTACTCGTTGGGTAGATCGATGTTTGAGAACTGATGGAGAGGATAAAAGTGAACCTGAGGAGAAGAGAATCGTCAACATACGGAAGCCCGTTCATTCAGAAAACAAAATCATGCTTTGGTAAATCAAAATGATCAGATAAAAAGTCATAATTTCGTGACTTTTTATGCCACGTTTTTGACTTGTCACAATTTCAACATTTTGTCATAATTATGACTTTTTATGTCATAATTTCAACTTTTTGTCAAAATTGTCTTTTTGTTAAAATGTAAACCCTGTCATAATTTTGGCTTTTTATGCCATAACTGACTTCTTGTCATAATTTCAACTGTCACAATTGTCTTTTTGTCAAAATTTAACATTAATTCAACATTATGTTGACTATTATGTGATAATTTTTTAAAAATTGTCATCATAGATGACTTAATATGTCAAAATTTTGACTTTTTGTCAAAATTTTAACTTTTGTCATAATTTTGACTTTTTGTGATTATTTAAACTTTGTCATAATTTTGACTATTTTGACTTTTTGTCATAATTGACTGACAAAATTTAAACTTTTTGTCTTAATATGTCATGATTTAGACTTTTAATCTCATAATCATACTTTTAGTCTCATAAATATGACATAATTATGATGATGAATGAATCGTACCTTCTGGTCGCGGTAGGGCTGGTCTGCGGTGGAGGGCAGGGTGTAGCAGTACGTGTCCTGCAGGCGGCGGGGGAGCGCCGTGCTCACCTGAGGGAAGGTGGAGGGGCAGTCCGTGGCCATGTACAGGACCGGCTGCCACGAGCCCCCGAAGTCCCTCGACCGCTCGATGACCAGCGCGTCAGGCCTCGGGCCCTGCGGACCACAGGACCCGTTAGAAAACAGCACTTTCATATCAAATAAAGACTGGCTGCGTTTACATGCAATCAATCGGTTAGTAATGGGATTGATGGCTCAATCGGACTGAAAAGCCTTCATGTAAAACACCTTAATTGATCCGATTGAGCTCGATCCGAACGAAATTAAGATCGGATTGAAAGGGGGGTTTATTCCTTTTCCAGTCCGATCGAGAGGACATGTAAACACTTGATCGGATTGAAAACTGTATAAACCGCATATGACGTAGAAATAGTGTAATGAGGCATTACGCGCTGAACGAGCTGTTCTTCCTGTGTCGTATAAATGAGTTTCTCGTCCTCCTATAATCCTCCTTTCCCTGCGTGTGTGAAGTGGAGCCGGACAACGGCCCACCAGTGCTTCACACTCTCATCCACACACGACACATTATTACTGCAGGTTCATACGCTCATCGTCTCCAAATTATGACCAAATGGATCAATATTAAATCTGCTGTTTAAAACAAATAAAGAACCAATGTAGGAGAATTCGTGTAATGAGCGCATGTCGAAAAATATATACAGATTTGAAGCTTGTTACATATAAACACACACATCAACCCGATCACATGTTTAGCGTTCGTGTAAACCTGGTGTAAACACTAATCAGATTCATCAGTCGGAATAAATTCAGTCCGATTGAATAAAAGTTGTGCATGTAAACATTGAGACTGAGTATCAGATACCTTAAAAGATAGTAGGACCGTTTCCAGGTGATATATCCCATTTAAATCCAGCTGCAGCGTCACCGGACTCACATCTGGAATAAACACACACACTCACATTAACACTGTATAAACACACACACTCACATTAACACTGTATAAACACACACGCTCACATTATTAACACTGTAAACACACACACTCACATTAACACTGTATAAACACACACACTCACATTAACACTGTGTAAACACACACTCACACTAACACTGTGTAAACACACACTCACATTAACACTGTATAAACACACACACACTCATATTAACACTGTATAAACACACACACTCACATTAACACTGTAAACACACACATACACTCACATTAACACTGTATAAACACACACACACACACACACACACACACACACACTCATATTAACACTGTATAAACACACACACTCACATTAACACTGTATAAACACACACTTAAACACGATAAACTTCTGTTATCTTAAATGTATTTTAAACACCGTTCTGTGGTGTAATTAATATAAATCAATAATTAAGTGAATGACGGCAGTATTTATGTTCCAAAGACTGATCCTAACGGTAACGGTTCCCGCGCTCTGCTGTTGTCATGGTTACTTTCCTCAGGCGACTCGAGAGTGTCGTCCGTTGGCATCTGGTATGTTAAAATATGCGCTGCCCGTTAATTTGAAGTTTTAGTTATAGAAAATACAGTTGAAATGTTCATTGTGTAGAATTAAAACTATTTAGTATTATGTACTTTTCGTTATGATGTCCTTTAATTACATGTAGTAGGTCAGCCAAACTCGAACATATCGAATACCTGAGTAACCTGACTGACATAAATAAAGTGATCCTGAAGTAAACAAAATGGCGAACAGAATGTTGTTGCTGTGTTTTCATCAGCGATGTGGTTTTTGATGTCGTACCTTTCTTGGACTGCCACCATCGGTTGGGTCCGGCGCTGGAGATCACGTTCTGGATCGTGTGAGCGTTATAGGCCGCGGGGTTCCGTGAGTCACACGGACAACATTTCATCTTCCACTGGGACACAGAGGGTTTGTTTAGACATTGTGTTAGACTCTGTGTGGCTTATGAGACTTCTGTCTCATTTATATGGAAGCCCGTTTTCGCCACATAAGAAAAAAAAGTTTGGTAAATCTTAATTATGACCTAAAAAATGACATAAAAAGGCGAAAATTTGATTATACTAAATACATTTTTTTTAAATTTATGTCATAATTATGGCATAGAAAATCGAAATGATGACAAAAATAGATAATTATGATATACTGAGTTATAATTTTGACTTTTATGACATAGTTACGGCGTAATTTTGACTTTTTATGTCATAATTATGACATTAAAAGTGGAAATTATGAGATAAAGTCGAAAGTATTAAATATGATTGACATATGATGATTAATTATGACTTTTAAAAAACCTTCTATGTCATAATTTTGACTTTTAAGTCAGAATTTAATTTTTTTGTCAGAATTCCGACTGTTTAATGTCATAATTATGAAGTTAAAGTTTCAACTTGGTAATTTTTTTGAATTGTACTTTTTGTCATAATTTTATGAAATTTTAAGCCATCTTCAACTTTTTTATCTCATAATTATGACTTAGTATCTTATAATTTTGACTTTTTATGTTATTATAATGTCAGTCTAAATAAATTTAAAATTATGACTTGGGATGATAAACTTGTTGAAACAAATTTTCTTGAAACTTAAAATTATGACTTATTCATAGATCTAAACAAAAAAGTTATAATGTTGAAATTATGACTTTCTATGTCTAAATTATGACTTTTAAGTCAGAATTTCACATTTTTTGTCAGAATTATGATTTTGTTGGGCAAATGGGCTTCCATACATTTAAGTATCAACGTTGTCTCAGATGTTTCTCCTCAAATAAACACACGCACAGATGAGCCAGTAGTCATACAGTAAGATTATAGAGGTAAAATGTGTTTAATTATCACATGTAGCATAGAACAGTCTCATATGAGTGTCGCCTCAGGTTGGTGAATCTGAGTTTGTTAATTATTATGTCTCATCATGTCCTAATGAGAACAGAATGTCTGAGTGAAGATTTAATTTTACAAACCATCAGCAATAACATGAGTAAACACGTTCAACTCGAAATGAATCAGCCTCAAAAACTGCTGCTAGCGAACCATAAAAAACAGAAATGAGTGAATGTCATGAAAACTCTCAAGTTATATTTCACCCTAAAATCATAAGAAATTAGATATTTTCATAAAGATAGTGAACAAAAAGATTTTTTTGTTATGATATTATTTTCATGACAATTAAACACGTTTTCCCCTTACATTCTCATTACTGTAATGTAAAATAAATATTAAATCACACACACACATATATTTATATATATATATATATAATATATATATATATATAATCATTCTTTTACTTGAAACTTAAAAATATGATGAAGTCATAGATAAAAAAACAAATTTAACAGTTGAAATTATGACTTTCTATGTCATAATTGGGTGTTTCTGCAACTACGGGCACTTTTAAGTCCCAGGAGTGAAATTTTAGATTTATGTTAAAATTTGTCATTTGATGTTTCATAAATATAAATGTAGTGTCAATACACACCTTGACATAAAAAATAATGAATAAATAATATGATTTAATGTAAAATTATGAAGCATTTAGGTCCAAACACCATTTCTGCTCATGTCCCACACCCGTGGTTTCAATGTTGAGATACTTAAAATTAGCTCATTCTTTTACAATATGACATTATTTCAAATGGAATTGTTTAATATACAGATTCACTTACAGCATCTTAATTTTTTTTGTATTATTTACTGATCATTTTTATGATTTTTTTAACTAAATGTACCTGTCCCACACTTTTGAGTCCTTACCGCAACAATGAAAAAAAGCTTTTATTATGAAATTTTATCAAACACAAACAAGTCTAGTTTCTATGGAAACAGAAATTATCACTTGAGCACATTGCTGACAGACTGGGCCACCACACTACCTCACTCACAAGATACCAAAAAAATAAGGTAAACATCATCTTTTCTGCTCTAGTATTTATTGTGCGTCCTTACCATTCAGCTTAATAATTGTGTATTTTTGAACTACATTTTAAAAATAAATGTATATTACTGTTGAATTCATGTATATTAAGATGCTAAGAGTCAAAACTAATGTGGTAGGCCTTGCTAGCTGCCAATTAGCTAAAATATTAGCAAAAATGTCATTTCCGCAACATGTCTTTACCGCAGCAAATTTAGGTGTTGCGGTAAAGACCTTGTGTTGCGGTAGAGACAAATTCAAGGTTTACTGTATATTAAATGACAAATATTCAGTATATTATTAGTACTGAAGTATATATTAGTATATATATATTAGTATATATATATAAACATGCCATTTTTTACATTAAAAAAATGATTTTGTCCTTACCGACACAAGATGTCATTACCGCAGCACTGCTCTATTTTAATTTTTTTTCACATTTTCATTTGCAAAAAAGTATTTTTACACTTAAGTTGAGATGATTAATACATTAAAATTGCAACATCTGTCATAAAAAGTTAATTATGTTATCTTTTGTGTGTATGGAAACAATTGACATCTAATGTTACTGTAAATTTTTTACATGGCATAGAAAAAAACATGAAATTCCCTATTTTGTATATTATTTTATTTATATCAGTATTTACAAAACTGCATCAAATTTGAAAAAGCTATTTAAATATATTACATTTTTTATAGAAATTACTAAAGAAAAATGTATAAAATGAACGTTATTTTAACATTGCGGTAAGGACACTTTTTAAGAAGATGACCCGAAAAACATAAAAAATAAACATGTTCCAGATTAAAATCTTAAGGACTACATTCTATTTTGTGTACATTTTTATATGTATTATAGACTGTGATGGTTAAAACTGAAATTCATAGAGGTTGATTTTTTTAAAATTGGTATAGTCAAAAGTGCCCGTAGTTGCAGAAACACCCAATTATGACTTTTAAGTCAGAATTTAGATTTTTTTTGGTTGTAATTCCGATTTTGAATGTCATAATTATGGTTATAATTTCAACTTGGTAATTATTTCGGTTTTGACTTTTTGTGTCATCATTTTATGAAAGATGGGTGTGTTTCCCAGTTCCTCACCTGTCCGTGTGGAGCGCAGACGACCTCTGACCCCATCTGACCGCATGTGGAGGAGGCGCGCAGGTTCTGCTCTCGGCCCAGGAGCAGGTCGCCCATCAGCGGGTAACAAGCGCCTCGACTACAGTCCTGCTGTGCCACACACAGCGCAGACAGAGCTGGAGACCAGAACACAACACTTTACCACGGTAAAATCACAGGAAAACTCACCAGACAGAGCTGGAGACCAGAACACAACATTTTACCACGGTAAAATCACAGGAAAGCTCACCAGACAGAGCTGGAGACCAGAACACTACACTTTACCACGGTAAAATCACAGGTAAGCTCACCAGACAGAGCTGGAGACCAGAACACTACACTTTACCACGGTAAAATCACAGGAAAACTCACCAGACAGAGCTGGAGACCAGAACACAACATTTTACCACGGTAAAATCACAGGAAAGCTCACCAGACAGAGCTGGAGACCAGAACACAACACTTTACCACGGTAAAATCACAGGTAAGCTCACCAGACAGAGCTGGAGATCAGAGCACGACACTTTACCACGGTAAAACTCACCAGACAGAGCTGGAGACCAGAACACGACACTTTACTAGGCTTGGGTATCGTTTGAATTTTAACTATTCCGATTCCGATTCTGCTTATCGATTCCTAATTTCGATTCCAATATGGTAAATAAAACTTAGATATCATTCACATTAAGGGCCCTATTTTAACGATCTAAGCGCATGGTCTAGTTCACTCAGGCGAGTCCGAATCCACTTCTGCTAGTTTAACGACGGGACAAATGGTCGGCGCTCCCGGCGCTGGTCTAAAAGGGTCGTCCCTATTCTCATAATGAGTAATGGGTGTGTTCTGGGATTTACGTGCGTTAAACCAATCAGAGTCTCTTCTCCCATTCCCCGTAAATGCCAGTTGCGCTCGCCATGGCGGATTCGCTATTCACATGACGGAGTTTGATAGTGGAAAGACCGAACGCGTCTCCAGAGCGCACACGGATCCGCTCGTGCGCGAGGTCAAAGTGCGCAAACAGAACATCTACAGGACAAGCCGGATTCACCATATCTTTATGTACACAATATTAATCTTTTACATTGTAATCCTTTTATTTTAAATATTTGGCATGTTTGTGTGCAGCTGTGCGTCCCTGTGTGTGTAATAAGCAGAGTGTGTGTGTAATAAGCAGAGTGTGTGTGTAATAAGTAGAGAGTGTGTGTGTGTGTATTGTAATAAGCAGAGTGTGTGTGTAATAAGCAGAGTGTGTGTGTGTAATAAGCAGAGTGACCCGCCTATAGGCGCACATTACTAACGCGCTCTTTAAATAACAATTGACTTTAGCCCAGGGCTCAGTTGGTCAACGGCTCAGTGTATTTCTGTTCCTCAAAACAGCAACGCTCCATCAATGCGCCAGAACACACACACTCGTTCTCAGACCCACGGGCCACAGATGGGCACAAATGCATTTGCTATTTAAACAGCGCGGCGCAGGACGTGAAAATGAAAACTGCGTCGGGCTGAAACTAGCAGAAAACTGTTGCGTCGCGCTGGCGCTGCATTGCGGGTGTAAGATAGGGCCCAAGTGTTATTGCAAAACATTTAATTGTGTCTGAAGATCATGAACAGAAATCATCAGGATAAAGAACACTTACACAAGGAGCGTTTGCCTGAGGTTTAAACACACCATAGAAGAACAACTAGCCCAACTAATATAAACTTCAGGCATTATTAAAGACAATAAACACTCAGTGATTAAAAAAGAACAAATAAAAAATTAACAAATAGCAACAAATAGACACAACTGAACAAAGATACGATTGAAATAAACAGAGTTTTAAGATTTTCAGGTTCAGAAACTGCAATCAAATGTAAAATAACACTGAACTTTATAAATAAAATATACATTACAAATATAGTTACAAAAGTTATTCAGTGAAGAACGAGTGAATTTCTCTTTGTCTTCTGTTGTTAGAGTAATGTTATAGAGCGGGAATATTAGTGTTATTATAGAGCGGGAATATTAGTGTTATTATAGAGCGGGAATATTAGAGTTATATATAACAAGTATCTGATTCCTGACCTCAATTTTCGATTCCAACCCTACATTTTACCACTGTAAAATAACGGGAAACTCACCAGACAGAGCTGGAGACCAGAACACAACACTTTACCACGGTAAAATAACGGGAAACTCACCAGACAGAGCTGGAGACCAGAACACGACACTTTACCACTGTAAAATAACGGGAAACTCACCAGACAGAGCTGGAGACCAGAACACAACACTTTACCACGGTAAAATAACGGGAAACTCACCAGACAGAGCTGGAGACCAGAGCACGACACTTTACCACTGTAAAATAACGGGAAACTCACCAGACAGAGCTGGAGACCAGAACACAACACTTTACCACGGTAAAATAACGGGAAACTCACCAGACAGAGCTGGAGACCAGAACACAACACTTTACCACGGTAAAATCACAGGAAAACTCACCAGACAGAGCTGGAGACCAGAACACAACACTTTACCACGGTAAAATCACAGGAAAACTCACCAGACAGAGCTGGAGACCAGAACACTACACTTTACCACGGTAAAATCACAGGAAAACTCACCAGACAGAGCTGGAGACCAGAACACAACACTTTACCACGGTAAAATAACGGGAAACTCACCAGACAGAGCTGGAGACCAGAACACAACACTTTACCACGGTAAAATAACGGGAAACTCACCAGACAGAGCTGGAGACCAGAACACAACACTTTACCACGGTAAAATCACAGGAAAACTCACCAGACAGAGCTGGAGACCAGAACACAACACTTTACCACGGTAAAATCACAGGAAAACTCACCAGACAGAGCTGGAGACCAGAACACTACACTTTACCACGGTAAAATCACAGGAAAACTCACCAGACAGAGCTGGAGACCAGAACACAACACTTTACCACGGTAAAATAACGGGAAACTCACCAGACAGAGCTGGAGACCAGAACACAACACTTTACCACGGTAAAATAACGGGAAACTCACCAGACAGAGCTGGAGACCAGAACACAACACTTTACCACGGTAAAATAACGGGAAACTCACCAGACAGAGCTGGAGACCAGAACACAACACTTTACCACGGTAAAATCACAGGAAAACTCACCAGACAGAGCTGGAGACCAGAACACAACACTTTACCACGGTAAAATAACGCAAAACTCACATATGCCATTGTACTGAATTATTAGCATAACATTTACATAAACATATGAAGAATATCATTATCTTTTCAAAAAAAAACATGATGTTCATAATATGATACATGCCCAACACCATCATGATTAAAAGCTTGAACACTACAAACCTGCTAAAGAAAGAAAAATCCACGTCTTCATCCGGACAATGTCTCGATCTAAACGGATAAAACACAAGTTTCTTTAAAGCACAACTGAAGGACACTTAAAGGCAGGGTTCGTTTACCATATTAAAGTGAAGAACTCACCGGTTCGTGTGTGAAAGTTGTAGTTCTGTGTGTGTGAAGTGTTCAAATGCAGCGTGTGCCGTGTGTGTTTGGCTTTTATTTCAGGAGCCGCTCACCTGTGTGTGTGTGTGTGTGTGTGTGTGTGTGTTATACCCATCCTCACAGCGTCACACCCTTCATAACATGAATCAACATGTGCGCACACACACACACACTCACATCCTCAAAGTAACAGAGATGGAATTTAATCGTGATTCATTATTATGATACAGACTGATGAACACTATATTCAGTGTGTGTGTGTGTGTGTGTGTGTGTGTGTGTACTGTGGTCGTTCAGGACACTAACCAGCAGTTTTTGGTCAGTTTCAGAGGTTCTGTGTGTTGAGTGTTGATTTATAACATCACTGAATAAGATCTGAAATCATAAACAAAGTAATCATAAACAGTGTTTGCTGAACAGAGAGTGTGTGTGAAGAAGAGTTACGTGTGTTTATGTGTGTTTTAAAATTCCCCGCCTGCGGGGACTATATTTTGGGTACAAATTTGTATCCAGAAGTGACCAAATCCTGACAAAATCCCCAAAAACCTCCTTTAGGGACGTCCTCGTTTGTTAATCTGGTATCAAAATAAAGTAATTAAAGGCTTTTTTAAAGGTAAAAACACAGAAAGTTGTTTGTGATGGGTCGGGTTAGTGTGTGTGTGTGTGATGGGTAGGTTTAGGGGTCGGGTTAGTGTAAGAGGAGAGAATATACAGTTTGTAAAGTATAAAAACCATTATGTCTATGGAGAGTCCCCACAAAGATAGCTAAGTAAACGTGTGTGTCTGTGTGTGATGAAGGGTTACGTGTGTTTGTGTGTGTTTTAAAACTCTCCGCCTGCAGGCACTGATTTCAGCTCTGTGTGTGTGTGTGTGTGGGGTGTGTCCAGTCTGAGGTGAGACAGTGACTCAACACACACAGACAAAGGTGCCACACCTGAACACGGTTGCCAGATCACCATGACGACACATAATGCAACACCCATAGGCCCATAGACGTTCATAAATATTCATAAACTCACATACTGTAATGGGAAACCAGAGAGATCTGGAAACGGACAGATGATTTATTGCTCAGTGTGAAGAAACACAGTGATGAAGATGATGAAGGGAGGGTGAATATGTGACAGGGTTCGATTGACGAACTGTGAGGAAGAGACCAATAAATCTGGGACTAATGTTTAATCAACACTAATGTCTAACACTTATGTTAATATTAGGTAAGAATACTGGACACTCGTAAGATCAAAAATGTATCTTTATTGTCTTATGTATTTTGTCTCTGATTATCTTATTGGCATATGGATTAGCAATCATTTGGTAATGTGTGTATATATGTATATTTGTTTTGTTGATATAGCAGGTTTATCGTATTTGTTCTGTCTATAGTCTGTGGAGTATTCAAGTGTTTTGTAATGGAAATCTGAGCTATTTTTCGTTCTTCTTAAAACTAGTCAAAATCTCACAATGTAATACAAATAACACAAAATAAGCATTTATCAAAAAACATAATCACTCTTAAAGGAGTAGTTCACTTTCAAATGAAAATTAGCCCATGATTTACTCTCCCTCAAGTCATCCTAGGTGTATATGACATTCTTCTTTCAGACGAACACAGTCAGAGTTATATTAAAAAATGTCCTGGCTCTTCCAAGCTTTATAATGGCAGTGAATGACTGTTTCTGTTTTGAAGTCCATAAAAGTGGATCTATCCAGGGCCGGCCCTGACCAATTTGCTGCCCTAGGCAAGATTTTACCTGGCGCCCCATGCATCACAGCCCATTTCACCCCGTCATTGTGTTCATGATATACAGTATATATATATATATATATATATATATTAGAGGTGGGCATAGATTAATTTTTTTAATCTAGATTAATTTTGAAATTAATCTAGATTAATCTAGATTAACATGGCTCATTTGAATTCTGCCGAAGGCATTCAGAATATGTGTGCTACCCAAATAATGACTATAAAAGTAAGTCTTTGAGAACGGGTTTCTCAAGCCAGGTGGCGCATTAGACCAGGGGCTCATCTCCTGTTTCCAAAATACATCACAAACTGCTTGAGAAAGCTGTTCTACTCATAGACTGTAAAAGGTTACTACTGTACTGTTACTGTCCGTAGGCAACATTAGGTAGGCCTATGTTATTATCAACTACTATAGGCTATCAATTAGGGATGGGCGATATGGCCTAAAATCTATATTGTGATATACATTGCAGCCTCTTGCGATAACGATATACAGTATTATAATAAAACCATTTCAGAACAGGTTACACAGACCCTGCTAAACAACTGCTAAATGTATTTTTTTTAAAGGGTATATGTAGTTTTGAGATTGAGAACATATATTGTGCAAAACTGTAAGTATACAACATAATTTTGCAGATAAATAAAATGTAAGTACACTAGCTGCAGAGACTTAAGTAGGTCTAATGTTTATTATAGCTTTGAGCTTATGAAACCCCAAATTTAAAATTAGAATATTGTCTAACTGATGTCTTTTCAGTTAAAAAGAAACACAACAACGAATCTTAAAATCGGGCATAGACAGAGATTATGTGTTAACGTTACACCACTAAGATATATTGGAATGAGAATAATACGCGCGCGCTGGTATTCAGTGATATCATGTTTCGTTTTGAATTTGAGGTGGTAGAACGGATTAGTCGTGTGTTAACTTACCGAACCGTTACCCCACACACTCTGTCTATAGTTTGCTGCTGTTTGTCGGACGGCTTAAATCCGAACCAAGTCCAAATAATGGATGTTGCAGCTTTCACTTTCAGCCGTGTTTACTTAAGATGACGACGAATGCGTTGCAGCCGGGTTTACCTCGCGGCCGCGGGTAGATTGCGTCATCATCTCCCAACCCCATTTGGGGAATAGATTAACGGCGATATTTTTTTTATCGCGCGATAAGAGTCTCGCGTTAACGCAGCGCGTTAACGCCGATAACGGCCCACCACTAATATATATATATATATATATATATATATATATATATATATATATATACAGGGCCTGAAATTAACACCCGACCACACGCCAAATGCGGGTGAATTCTGCAATTGGCGGGTAACACTGTCCATCTACCTGCCACACTGGCAGGTAGCCAATAAGAATCGACCCTTCGCGGGGAGTTTGATTGACGGCTATCTGGCCAATCACAATCCGCCGAATCCGCCTTTTTTTTTTTGTCCGACAAAGCAGTCAGGAGAGTTCAACGTTGGATGATTTGAACTTGAAAAAACGGAGTGTACTGAGTAGACCTACTGACATCTTTCCGCAGTTAAAACTTCATTCCTTCTTATGTTCATTCATGTTTATTTTATGCTATAAATTAACTAGAAAGAAGAGATGATCGGTTCACAAGCAGGCACCACAGCGATCTGTAAAGACACATTACAGAGCCACAAAAACGGTAGCATATTGTCTAAATTTCTTTAAAAATGACCAAATTTTAACGTTGATACTTTGTTTAAAATCAAAAGTACCCAGGACTGTCTTGTCTGTCAGCGTGTTGTCAGTGTCCTCCTCTCTGCTGCGCGATGTGTTTTTCATTGCGTGAGATCATGGTTTGGCGTGAGCGCGGTGTAGCTTGTCGGACATAGCAACAGTAACTAAAGCGGCTGGGTCATTCTATATAGATCAGTGGCTGGGTCTTTGCGTTTTTTTGTTTTTTGTTTTTTTGTTTGTTTTTTTTGCATCTGTTGTTATTTGACATTTAAACGAAGTCAGCCATACGCACCAAACGCGAATATGCGTCTAAATTCGCGCCTGACGCGCTATTCGCGTCCGGTGCGAACGCAACATAACGGTTCCTGAACGCTGTAACTAACAGCTGCCCAGCGATCAACACAGCCGCGTGTGATTTGTTTACATAGTACGAGCTGCACTCGGTCTATATCTGTATTCTAAGAGTTATTATTTTATTATTACTTGTATGGATCTCGTTAATAACTTGACAGCACTTAAATGTGTATTCTTACAAGTTAAAGAACAAATGTTTGTGCAGTTCCTTTTTTTTTTCACCTTTTATGAGGCAAAAAAAAAAAAAAAAAAAAAAAAAAAACTGGCTGGTAAAAAGTCACTGTGGCGGGTGGATTTTTAAATCCACCTGCCACAGTGGCTGGTGGTCAAAAAAGTTAACTTCAGGCCCTGTATATATATATATATACACACATACACACACACTACAGGCCAAAAGTTTGGAAACATTACTATTTTTAATGTTTTTCAAAGAAGTTTCTTCTGCTCATCAAGCCTGCATTTATTTGATCAAAAATACAGAAAAAAATGTAATATTGTGATATATTATTACAATTTAAAATAATTGGTTTTCAATTCATTATACTTTAAATTATCATTTATTTCTGTGATGCAAAGCTGAACTTTCAGGACCATTACTATCACATTATCCTTTAGAAATCATTCTAATATGATGATTCATTATCAAAGTTGGGAACAGTTCTGCTGCTTAATATTTTTTCATAACCTGTGATACTCTTTAGGATAATTTGATGAATAAAAAGTAAAAAAAAAGAAAAAAAAAAAAAAAGAAGCAAATGTTTTAAAAATAGAAATCTTTTGTAACAACAATATACACTACTGGTCAGTAATTTGGGGTCAGTAATTTTTTTCTTTCTTTTTTTGAAATAAATCAATACTTTTATTCAGCAAGGATGTGTTAAATTGATAAAAAGTGATAATAAAGAAGATTTATATTATTAGAAAATATTTTTTTTATTTTGAATAAATGCAGTTCTTTTTAACCTTTTATTCATCAAATATATTAGGCAGCAGAACTGTTTCCAACACTCATAATAAATCAGAATATTACAATGATTTCTAAAGGATCATGTGATAGACTGGATGTCACATGTGACACTGAAGACTGGAGTAATGATCCTGAAAATTCACAGAATCACAGAAATAAATGATAGAAGAACTTCTTTCAAAAACATTAAAAATAGTAATGTGTCCAAATTTTTGGCCTGTAGTGTATTACATCTAGCATTCAAGTCAAGTCCCCATTATCTTTTATAGCGCGTTTTACAATACAGATTTAATGTGAACTTTGCTATTTTTAATAAACCTGTAAATAAATATCATTACTAATTTTTGCAAATAAATTTTAAAAATGCCATATATCCCCCAAAACTGCACAACTGTAGTGTAAAACATTAATTAAAAAAGTGATAAAAAATGCGTCTTAAAACTGACATGATTGTTATACAAAATCACACTGTCTGTGGCCTCTGGAGAACTCACAACTGCTAACATTAAGTTTAAGGTTAAAATAAATGCCATTAAATTATAGTATCTTAGGCTACTACTATCCAATTAGATAAACTGTTAATTCACTACATCATGCACTTTACCTGTCTTTATCCCCTTTTATCCTCTTCTCTTCTTTTTGACACTGTATTTATTGCAGACTATAATGCTAATTTATAATGTGTCATGTAAATTTGGCCATCCGTCACAATCAGGAAACTTTCACCGTGTCTAGACCTGGCGCGAGCTGCCAGGTCCGTTTCTACAGGGGAGCCTGAGTGTGTTAAAACAAACAAAAGCAAACCAAAAGCAATGCTGTCTACATTGGATGCGGCGTCGCGCACGCTACACAACAAATTACCAACAACTGATCGCGCGCGCGCTCTTTTTCTGACGCACTTTAAGCACTCGCTGGGCGGGGGAAGATTGATGTGCCGGACTTTTTTTGCTTTATTTGGTAGTATTTCGAAGTAATGGTTTAAATAGTATTATTAAAAAAAAAAATTCACTCGTTCACTCATTTTGGCGCCCCTATGGATGAGTGGCGCCCCTAGCATTTGCCTATACTGCCTATGCCGCGGGCCGGCCCTGGATCTATCCATTATAAAAGTGCATCTATCCATCATAAAAGTGCATCCATCCATCATAAAAGTGCATCTATCCATCATAAAAGTGCATCCATCCATCATAAAAGTGCATCTATCCATCATAAAAGTGCATCCATCCATCATAAAAGTGCATCTATCCATCATAAAAGTGCATCTATCTATGATAAAAGTGTATCTATCCATCATAAAAGTGCATCTATCCATCATAAAAGTGCATCTATCCATCATAAAAATGCATCTGTCCATCATAAAAGTGCATCTGTCCATCATAAAAGTGCATCTGTCCATCATAAAAGTGCATCTATCCATCATAAAAGTGCATCTATCATCATAAAAGTGCATCTGTCCATCATAAAAGTGCATCCGTCCATCATAAAAGTGCATCCGTCCATCATAAAAGTGCATCCATCCATCATAAAAGTGCATCTGTCCATCATAAAAGTGCATCCGTCCATCATAAAAGTGCATCTTTCCATCATAAAAGTGCATCTCTCCATCATAAAAGTGCATCCGTCCATCATAAAAGTGCATCTGTCCATCATAAAAGTGCATCTGTCCATCATAAAAGTGCATCCATCCATCATAAAAGTGCATCTGTCCATCATAAAAGTGCATCTCTCCATCATAAAAGTGCATCTGTCCATCATAAAAGTGCATCTGTCCATCATAAAAGTGCATCTATCCATCATAAAAGTGCATCTATCATCATAAAAGTGCATCTATCATCATAAAAGTGCATCTGTCCATCATAAAAGTGCATCCGTCCATCATAAAAGTGCATCCGTCCATCATAAAAGTGCATCCATCCATCATAAAAGTGCATCTGTCCATCATAAAAGTGCATCCGTCCATCATAAAAGTGCATCTTTCCATCATAAAAGTGCATCTCTCCATCATAAAAGTGCATCCGTCCATCATAAAAGTGCATCTGTCCATCATAAAAGTGCATCTGTCCATCATAAAAGTGCATCCATCCATCATAAAAGTGCATCTGTCCATCATAAAAGTGCATCTCTCCATCATAAAAGTGCATCTGTCCATCATAAAAGTGCATCTGTCCATCATAAAAGTGCATCTATCCATCATAAAAGTGCATCTATCCATCATAAAAGTGCATCTGTCCATCATAAAAGTGCATCCGTCCATCATAAAAGTGCATCCGTCCATCATAAAAGTGCATCCGTCCATCATAAAAGTGCATCCATCCATCATAAAAGTGCATCTGTCCATCATAAAAGTGCATCTCTCCATCATAAAAGTGCATCTGTCCATCATAAAAGTGCATCTGTCCATCATAAAAGTGCATCTATCCATCATAAAAGTGCATCTATCCATCATAAAAGTGCATCTCTCCATCATAAAAGTGCATCTGTCCATCATAAAAGTGCATCTGTCCATCATAAAAGTGCATCCGTCCATCATAAAAGTGCATCTGTCCATCATAAAAGTGCATCTCTCCATCATAAAAGTGCATCCATCCATCATAAAAGTGCATCCATCCATCATAAAAGTGCATCTGTCCATCATAAATGTGCATCTCTCCATCATAAAAGTGCATCTGTCCATCATAAAAGTGCATCCATCCATCATAAAAGTGCATCCATCCATCATAAAAGTGCATCTATCCATCATAAAAGTGCATCCATCCATCATAAAAGTGCATCTCTCCATCATAAAAGTGCATCTATCATCATAAAAGTGCATCTCTCCATCATAAAAGTGCATCTATCCATCATAAAAGTGCATCTCTCCATCATAAAAGTGCATCTATCATCATAAAAGTGCATCTCTCCATCATAAAAGTGCATCTGTCCATCATAAAAGTGCATCTGTCCATCATAAAAGTGCATCTCTCCATCATAAAAGTGCATCTATCATCATAAAAGTGCATCTCTCCATCATAAAAGTGCATCCGTCCATCATAAAAGTGCATCTATCATCATAAAAGTGCATCTGTCCATCATAAAAGTGCATCCGTCCATCATAAAAGTGCATCTCTCCATCATAAAAGTGCATCTGTCCATCATAAAAGTGCATTTCTCCATCATAAAAGTGCATCTATCCATCATAAAAGTGCATCCATCCATCATAAAAGTGCATCTCTCCATCATAAAAGTGCATCTATCATCATAAAAGTGCATCTCTCCATCATAAAAGTGCATCTCTCCATCATAAAAGTGCATCTATCCATCATAAAAGTGCATCTCTCCATCATAAAAGTGCATCTATCATCATAAAAGTGCATCCATCCATCATAAAAGTGCATCTCTCCATCATAAAAGTGCATCTATCCATCATAAAAGTGCATCTCTCCATCATAAAAGTGCATCTATCCATCATAAAAGTGCATCTCTCCATCATAAAAGTGCATCTATCATCATAAAAGTGCATCTGTCCATCATAAAAGTGCATCTCTCCATCATAAAAGTGCATCTATCATCATAAAAGTGCATCTCTCCATCATAAAAGTGCATCTATCCATCATAAAAGTGCATCCATCCATCATAAAAGTGCATCTCTCCATCATAAAAGTGCATCTATCCATCATAAAAGTGCATCTCTCCATCATAAAAGTGCATCTATCATCATAAAAGTGCATCTCTCCATCATAAAAGTGCATCTGTCCATCATAAAAGTGCATCTGTCCATCATAAAAGTGCATCTCTCCATCATAAAAGTGCATCTATCATCATAAAAGTGCATCTCTCCATCATAAAAGTGCATCCGTCCATCATAAAAGTGCATCTATCATCATAAAAGTGCATCTCTCCATCATAAAAGTGCATCCGTCCATCATAAAAGTGCATCTCTCCATCATAAAAGTGCATCTGTCCATCATAAAAGTGCATTTCTCCATCATAAAAGTGCATCTATCCATCATAAAAGTGCATCCATCCATCATAAAAGTGCATCTCTCCATCATAAAAGTGCATCTATCATCATAAAAGTGCATCTCTCCATCATAAAAGTGCATCTATCCATCATAAAAGTGCATCTCTCCATCATAAAAGTGCATCTATCATCATAAAAGTGCATCTCTCCATCATAAAAGTGCATCTGTCCATCATAAAAGTGCATCTGTCCATCATAAAAGTGCATCTGTCCATCATAAAAGTGCATCTCTCCATCATAAAAGTGCATCTCTCCATCATAAAAGTGCATCTATCATCATAAAAGTGCATCTCTCCATCATAAAAGTGCATCTATCATCATAAAAGTGCATCCATCCATCATAAAAGTGCATCTATCATCATAAAAGTGCATCTCTCCATCATAAAAGTGCATCTGTCCATCATAAAAGTGCATCACAGGCTATGGCGGGTTAATAAAGGCCTTCTTACACAAACCGATGAGTTTGTGTAAGAAAAATATTAATATTTAAAACTTTATAAAGTAAAATAACTAGCTTCCGGCCAAATGAACATACGGATTCGACTTAAGTCTAAGTGCAACTTATGCGAGTAATGCGACGCACTGATATTTTCACATGTGAGCGTGTATGTTCTGAACGAGTGTGTGTGTGTGTTCTGAACGAGTGTGTGTGTGTGTTCTGAACGAGTGTGTGTGTATGTTCTGAACGAGTGTGTGTGTGTGTCTGTGTATGTTCTGAATGAGTGTGTGTATGTTCTGAACGAGTGTGTGTGTGTGTATGTTCTGAATGAGTGTGTGTGTATGTTCTGGTTCTGAATGAGTGTGTGTGTGTGTGTGTGTTCTGAATGAGTGTGTGTGTGTGTATGTATATTCTGAATGAGTGTTCAGTGTGTTTGTGTGTGTGTATGTTCTGAGTGTGTGTGTGTGTGTTCTGAATGAGTGTGTGTATGTTCTGAACGAGTCTGTGTGTGTACAGTATGTTCTGAACGAGTGTGTTTGTGTGTATGTTCTGAATGAGTGTGTGTGTGTATGTTCTGAACGAGTGTGTGTGTATGTTCTGAATGAGTGTGTGTGTGTATGTTCTGAACGAGTGTGTGTGTATGTTCTGAATGAGTGTGTGTGTGTATGTTTTGAACGAGTGTGTGTGTGTGTGTTATGAACGAGTCTGTGTGTGTATGTTCTGAACGAGTGTGTGTGTGTATGTTCTGAATGAGTGTGTGTGTATGTTCTGAATGAGTGTGTGTGTGTGTATGTTCTGAATAAGTGTGTGTGTGTGCGTGTGTGTTCTGAATGTGTGTGTGTGTGTGTGTGTGTGTGTATGTTCTGAATGAGTGTGTGTGTTCTGAATGAGTGTGTGTGTGTGTTCTGAATGAGTGTGTGTGTATGTATGTTCTGAACGAGTGTGTGTGTATGAGTGTGTGTGTGTGTGTGTGTGTGTGTATATGTTCTGAATGTGTGTGTGTGTGTGTATATGTTCTGAATGAGTGTGTGTGTGTGTGTGTGTATATGTTCTGAATGAGTGTGTGTGTGTTGTGTGGCAGAACATTCTGCTCTTCTGCTCCTGAACTTCTGCATGTTCACACACGTCTGAAACATCACAGCAGCTCATAGAGGTGATTTACTCAGTGTTTATTTCGAGTTTATTATGGGATGTTACCTTTCCTTCTTTAATATTGCTGCTCAACTTAGAAATGACTAGACTACACCAGAATAGAATAGAATTGAATAGAATAGACTAGAGTAGAATGGAATAGAATAGAATAGAGTCGAATAGATTAGACTAGAGTAGAGTAGAATAGAGTAGAATGGAATAGAGACTAGAGTAGAATGGAATAGAATAGAGTAGAGTCGAATAGATTACACTAGAGTAGAATAGAATAGACTAGAGAAGAATAGAATGGAATAGTAAAGAGTAGAATTGAACATAATAGAATAGAACAGAATACAACAGAGTAGAATAGTATAGGGTCGATTAGATTAGACTAGAGTAGAGTAGAATAGACTAGAGAAGAATAGAATAGAGTAGAATGGAATAGAGACTAGAGTAGAATATACTAGAGTAGAATATATTATAATAGATTAGAGTAGAATATAATATAATAGATTAGAGTAGAATAGACTAGAGTAGAATATAATATAATAGATTAGACTAGAGTAGAATGGAATAGAATAGAATAGAGTCGAATAGATTAGACTAGAGTAAAATAGACTAGAGTAGAATATAATATAATAGATTAGACTAGAGTAGAATGGAATAGAATAGAATAGAGTCGAATAGATTAGACTAGAGTAAAATAGACTAGAGTAGACTAGACTTGAATAGAGTAGAATAGAATAGACTACAATAGAATAGAATAGAGTAGAATAGAATAGAATTGAGCTGAATCTGACCCGCTGGTCTCACTGACTCTCACTGATAGAGCAGTGATGGTGTGGTCAGCTGAGCAGTTCCTCATGTCTCGGTGGGCGGGTCAGTCTGTATAAAGGAGGGATAATAGAGTTCAGTCTCTCACTCACTCACAGCGCAGAGCAAACACTCACTCACACTGATCAGCTCATGCTTCATGAGCTCTGGACATCATGGAGACCGTGAGAGCTCAGGATCAGAGAGCTGTGGATCCAGAAGCCCAGGCGTGGTCTGCTGAGGGTCTGTCTGCTGGGCTCAGGGTTAGCACTGCTGGATCTGATGCTTCACACGAGCCCAAACTCTCTCAAATCACACTCAGAAGCTCTGATGACTGGAGACTGGATGACTGGTCTGGTCTGATCTGATCTGAGTTGGTCTGGTTTGAGCTGGTGTGGTCTGAGCTGGTCTGGTCTGGTCTGGTCTGAGCTGGTCTGGTCTGAGCTGGTCTGGTCTGATCTGAGCTGGTCTGGTCTGGTCTGGTCTGATCTGAGCTGGTCTGGTCTGGTCTGGTCTGGTCTGGTCTGAGCTGAGCTGAGCTGAGCTGGTCTGGTCTGGTCTGAGCTGAGCTGAGCTGATCTGGTCTCGTCTGAGCTGGTCTGGTCTGAGCTGGTCTGGTCTGGTCTGATCTGAGCTGAGCTGGTCTGGTCTGGTCTGAGCTGAGCTGATCTGGTCTCGTCTGAGCTGGTCTGATCTGAGCTGGTCTGGTCTGATCTGAGCTGGTCTGGTCTGGTCTGGGATGAGCTGAGCTGGTCTGGTCTGAGCTGGTCTGGTCTGATCTGAGCTGGTCTGGGCTGAGCTGGTCTGGTCTGGTCTGGTCTGAGCTGAGCTGGTCTGAGCTGGTCTGGTCTGGGCTGAGCTGAGCTGGTCTGGTCTGAGCTGGTCTGGTCTGAGCTGAGCTGATCTGGTCTGGTCTGAGCTGGTCTGGTCTGAGCTGGTCTGGTCTGGTCTGGTCTGGTCTGAGCTGAGCTGAGCTGGTCTGGTCTGGTCTGGTCTGAGCTGGTCTGGTCTGGTCTGAGCTGAGCTGAGCTGAGCTGGTCTGGTCTGAGCTGATCTGATCTGGTCTGGTCTGGTCTGAGCTGGTCTGGTCTGAGCTGGTCTGGTCTGGTCTGGTCTGGTCTGGTCTGGTCTGGTCTGAGCTGAGCTGGTCTGGTCTGAGCTGAGCTGATCTGGTCTCGTCTGAGCTGGTCTGAGCTGGTCTGGTCTGGTCTGGTCTGATCTGAGCTGGTCTGGTCTGGTCTGGTCTGGTCTGAGCTGAGCTGGTCTGGTCTGAGCTGGTCTGGTCTGGTCTGGTCTGGTCTGATCTGAGCTGGTCTGGTCTGGTCTGGTCTGGGCTGAGCTGAGCTGGTCTGGTCTGAGCTGGTCTGGTCTGAGCTGAGCTGAGCTGGTCTGAGCTGGTCTGGTCTGAGCTGAGCTGATCTGGTCTCGTCTGAGCTGGTCTGGTCTGGTCTGATCTGAGCTGAGCTGGTCTGGTCTGGTCTGGTCTGGTCTTGTCTGGTCTGGTCTGGTCTGAGCTGGTCTGGTCTGGTCTGGTCTGGTCTGGTCTGAGCTGGTCTGGTCTGGTCTGAGCTGGTCTGAGCTGGTCTGGTCTGAGCTGAGCTGATCTGGTCTGGTCTGGTCTGGTCTGAGCTGGTCTGGTCTGGTCTGAGCTGGTCTGGTCTGAGCTGGTCTGAGCTGGTCTGGTCTGAGCTGAGCTGATCTGGTCTCGTCTGAGCTGGTCTGGTCTGGTCTGGTCTGATCTGAGCTGAGCTGAGCTGAGCTGGTCTGGTCTGGTCTGGTCTGAGCTGGTCTGGTCTGGTCTGGTCTGGTCTGATCTGAGCTGAGCTGAGCTGAGCTGAGCTGAGCTGAGCTGGTCTGGTCTGGTCTGAGCTGGTCTGGTCTGGTCTGGTCTGGTCTGAGCTGGTCTGGTCTGGTCTGGTCTGGTCTGAGCTGGTCTGGTCTGGTCTGGTCTGAGCTGGTCTGGTCTGGTCTGGTCTGAGCTGGTCTGGTCTGAGCTGGTCTGATCTGGTCTGGTCTGAGCTGGTCTGGTCTGAGGTGATCTGAGCTGGTCTGGTCTGGTCTGGTCTGAACTTGTCTGATCTGGTCTGGTTTGAGCTGGTCTGGATCCTCTGTTTCTGCATGTTTACGGGTGTCTGCGATTACACAACATACATGTGGACTTAAACGCCGCTGGAATGCTTGTGTCCAGAGACGCAAAATGACTTGCAGTGTTTTATAACTGAATAAAGTCTATTTTCATATTCAAGTGTTTGTTTTATTGACTTAAAGCTTGTGTTGAAACCCAGGAGTGATTTTGAACAGCACATTTATCACAGATTTAATTTGGAAGCCAATGCGTCCTAAGACAAAGTTTATTAAATTGACATAGTGTCTGCTTTGCTGTGAAGTGAACTGCAATCACTGGAATAAATCCGGGTTTAAGAAAAAAATATATTTCAAAGCGTTTGAGTTCTGTCTGAGAAACGCAAAGCACTGAAATACTTATTTTCCTCACATCTAATTTTCCCCATATCAAGATGAGTCTTACAGTGTAAAACTGGCGCTAGCGCGACACCTAGAGGAGAAAGATGCGAGTATTTATAAATACATTTGATATTTTTTGTTTCGTTATTTTTATCATCAGCATAATTACATATAGTAATTTATACATGCTATTTATATTATAATTATTATTTATAACAACAATTTAAATAATAGTATTATTATAATTTTATTAAACGAGAGACAAACGGCTCTTATTTTGAAGGTCGTTTCATTATATCAGCTTTTATTTTGAAGTGTGTTCGGCGCTGGAAGCGGAAGTGCTGCACACGCGCGTGTCTTTTTCATTCATTGCGGGAGTTTGCATGTGTTGTTAAGTGTGATATTGATATTGATAATAACTCGAGGTCATAATGATTAAGGATAACTGCTGGAATATCCCTGTAAACGCCCCGGCGTGTATGGAGAGACACCTGGACGCGGTGGATTACAGGAAAGGTCAGAGTAAAACTATCATCTCTTACTCTGATTGAAATAAACTCACGTGCATCAGATTCAATAAATATAGGAAATATAATATAAATGTGCAATATACTACAAATCTAAGCATTTACTCTTAATTACTTTTATTATTACTGAACTGCAGCCCTGATTATTTTATTTTGCTGCAATAAACGTCTCACAGTCAAACCAAATATTATCAGACATCAGAAATCATTTTTAATGTTTATTCACTAGTGTGATCAGGACACTATAGTTAATTTATGTGAGTGAGGAGAGCAAAATAAAGTAAACTGTGACATATTACACACAAAAACTCTTCATACAGCGACTACCAGTGACATTATACACATTTAGGAGCAAAAATGATTGGGACACTTTGAGCTGATCATGTTTTGCTGAAGTGTGTTTTCTTTAATTGCTAATGCTCTTTTTACACAC
>CM040807.1:35920095-35965095 GCA_022829025.1 Squalius cephalus | reverse complement strand
ATGTGATACGTGTTTTTGCAAATGATGTAGAGCACTTCGGTCAGCATGTGGTGTTTTAACTGGGCGATACACATAAAGGGACACTGACAAATGTAACTACAAATTAACATGTATATATTAATATAAATTGATATTTATCACATCACTTAAATATTGTTATATATACAATATATAAATACATGTATATTACAATATTACAAATTAAATATAAAAAAAAAAAAAAAAAAAAAAATGTATTGATAAAATGAATGTAATAAGAAAATAATATACAATAATTCAAATTTACATATTTTTTTAGTATTTGTACTTTGATTTTAATCATTGTTTATATATATATATATTTGTTTATATTTATGTATATATATATATGTATACATACATACATATATTAATATAAATTTATATTAATTATATTACTTAAATATGATATATACATTAAATAAATACACACACACACACACACACACACATATATATATATATATATAATTTTTTTATTTTTTAAAATATTTTTTACATATTAAATATAAAAATATATATTTTATATATAATTTTAGGATATATTTAAAAAAAAGATATTTATTTTTTTAAAAGATATTTAAGATATATATACAGTGCAATGCATAAGTGAATACACCCATGCTAAAGTTGACTAAAAAGAGGAATAAAAAATCATCTTTTGGAAATTGAACTTAATGCCTTAATTTAAAAAATTAGGAAAAATCCAACCTTTAAGGACACCAATTTTCTTTGTGAATGAATAATGTATCGTAAATAAATAAATGTTCTTCCTTAAAATACAGGGTGCATAAGTTTGGACACCCCTATGTTAAATTCCCATAGAGGCAGGCAGATTTTTATTTTTAAGTATTTTTTTAATTTTTTTTTAGGATAGTATGCATCCTGATAAAGTTCCCTTGGCCTTTGGAATTAAAATAGCCCCACATCATCACATAGCCTTCACCATACCTAGAGATTGGCATGGAGTACTTTCCATAAGATCATCTCTCAATGCAAATCAAACTAGCTATTAGGCTAACTGAAATAAAACCATGCCAATCTCTAGGTATGGTGAAGGCTATGTGATGATGTGGGGCTATTTTAATTCCAGAGGCCAAGGGAACTTTATCAGGATGCATACTATCCTAAAAAAAAATTAAAAAAATACTTAAAAATAAAAATCTGCCTGCCTCTATGGGAATTTAACATAGGGGTGTCCAAACTTATGCACCCTGTATTTTAAGGAAGAACATTTATTTATTTACGATACATTATTCATTCACAAAGAAAATTGGTGTCCTTAAAGGTTGGATTTTTCCTAATTTTTTAAATTAAGGCATTAAGTTCAATTTCCAAAAGATGATTTTTTATTCCTCTTTTTAGTCAACTTTAGCATGGGTGTATTCACTTATGCATTGCACTGTATATATATATAAAATGAAATATTCATTGAATGTAGTAAGAAAATAAACAATATAAAATAATTTTACATATATTTATTTTTACTTTAATTTACATTTGTGTGTGTGTGTGTGTATATATATATATATATATATATATATATATAGTATAATATTATAATAGTAAATGTAATATTATTGATTAAATGTAGTTTTGTAATTAAAATTTGCATTCATATTCATATACTTCTAGGTATTTCCAAGAATATCATTGTTCACATGATCTCCATGTTATGAATCAAAACATGATCATGAACCGTGGCACTTTCAGCGTTGTCCACCGAGAAGTGTGTTTATGGTGTGTGTTCAGTTTCAGGGACCGGCGGCACCAGGACTTCGTGCGCGGTGTGTGTTGGGTCCCGGGCGGCTCGGGTGTGTTGACCAGCGTGGGCTGGGACCATCAGGTGCTGCACCACAGCGTGAGCCCGCACACACCTGCGCCCTAGAGCATCATGGGAAACCACACGCCCACCTTCATTCTGTCTCCATCAAATACACTCATCTGTGGCCATTCATGAGTTTCAACAGTGTGTAAGCAGAAAAAACGTGTATTTTATTAACAGAAATGGGCATTTATGCTGATTGTTGTGATTATGCTGTTTTCATCTCATATTTGAGCAAACAAACATTTCATTCCTTCGGATCTGAGCAAAAAATAATGTGACTGTTCAATAAAAGTTTCTGTCTTCTGTCTATTCTTGCTCTCGCATGTTTTTTATTACAGGATATTGCGGTTATATTGTTCCCTTCAGGCGTAACAAATTGTTAAATGTACAAAATGACAATATCACAATAAAGTCGTAGAAATAATTCCATAGATTAATAAAGCATAATTATTGACCTATTGACATTTATCACACGATTTAAACCTTTAAAGAAGTGTGAGGTTTCCCCAAAAAATGTCTTATTTACACACAAGCTTATTTTCATCCAGTATATTCAAACAAAAGTGAAGTTTGCTTCATTTGGTCTTTGATTCTTGCTTCAGATTCGAAATAATAATAACCATGAAAAGCAGCAAAAGCATGTTTCTTCGTTGAGAAAAGCCATCGGTATCTATAGCATTTACATCTACATTTTAAGGCTTATTTTATACTTTAGTTCATAAAATACATAGTTTTGACCTGGAAAATAATAAATCCAGCACCACTGGAAGAAGCTCTCGGGTCGAGAGCTGTAGAGAAATTTTGTACATTAATGATTAAAGACGTTTTTAGCATGAAAAGAAACGTCCAGTGAACCTGACAAAAACAACTGACGATCAGGAACGGATTAAACAAATGATTTGAGTGAATTAAATTAAAAGTTATAACATTAAAATGTCAAATATTGTGAGTTTGTGTTCATATACAGGCACAGATTCTCCATTCGAGTGATTTTAGCAGCTCTAGGAAGTCCCGTAGTCGAAACCGTAGACGGTTACAGTAATACTTCAGCAACAGCAGTAATAAAGCTTCAGACGGGGTGCAAAACGTGCAAATGGTCTGTCAGGAAGGTGTTTTAGCGTATGTACAGGTAAGGCACGTCTCCGGATCAGGGCGAACCGTCTTTGATCACGGGTGTGATGGGCTGATTGGTTCCTGGTCTCACGGTGAATGTCATTCCATACTGCTGTTTGCTTGACGATCCGTTACTGAAGGACAAAGAAAAGTGCTGTTATTCTTCAGTTGACATCTCATGAAAGCACTTATAATAGTATTGACCGCATTAAATAGGAGCAAACTCTGTGTTCAGGCTCTACTAGAACAGGTTTTCCTGCTTGAATGTTGATTATTTTCCTCATATTCTCCATTGTTGCGGCTCCTCTCTTCCCAGTCTGTCAGTAACACTCTGTTTACTTCCTGTCTCTATGAAGCCCCTCCTTCTGAAAAGCACACTGTGCTCTGATTGGTCGGCTGGAGCAGTGTGCTGTGATTGGTCAAGCGCTTAGAGTGTGTTTGGGAAATGTCCCGCCCCTTTTCATAACCGCCAGTTTATCACACTACTAACTAACTCAACCAGGCCCCGCCCCTTTATTCTGCGCATGAATTATTTAAATGAGGAATATTGTGACGTGTTCGTTCCCGGGAGAAACTCGCGACTACAATGGAGGCGTTTCATAGAGAATAACTCCCACTGGAGGGACGTTTTCATGCTCAAACAGCAACATTACACACTAAAGATGAACATGGAGAAGACATGAACCTCAAGTAACTGCCTTTGGCTTGCTCAGTTGGGGATATTTGGGGATATTTAATTTAATTAATCAATCAACGATACTATTGATCAGCATTACCAAACGTGGACGTTTTCCACTAGAAACAAACATTGATGTATTGTTTTAATTTAATACTGTGAAGCTGCTTTGATACAATCTGTATTGTGAAAAGCGCTATATAAATAAACTTGACTTGACTTGACTTTTGTTTCCACTTTGACCAGTGATTTCTCAATATTACAAAAGATTTGTGGCCATCAGCTGGATTGAGTACAGCCAGTAAGTGTGTGTGTTAAGCATAAAAAACCACATAAATGTAATTGAAACAGCTGTTGAATGTTGCTCTAGTATCAGAGAGAATATTTTAGGAGTCTATTTGACTTCCAGGTGAAAACACATCAAATAAACATCTCAGCTATGTGCATGTGCTATCAGGGAGGAGTGAACTATGACGACTGAATCATTGTTCATGTTATTCCAAAGAAATGTGTTGCGTAATCTTTCTGTGCGTAATCTTTCTGTACATAATCCGACAGAGATGTCACATGGAAGCCTGTTTCCGGCTCAGAGTGAAAAAGGTAACCGACACTTTATTTCTTGTCAGTGCAACTTAATTTCTCCCAATTGTGACTTTAATCCTCACATTGTGAGTTTATTATCTAAACCTTTATCTTTTATTACACTGCAGTGGAGACAGGCATCAATATCCCTCTTAGTTTTCAAACACCGGTCTCATTGAGACACCAATCCTGACATATTTCCCTCTGGCCATGAAACCCCAAAACACATTGAGATGTGAACAGATATGTACAGGCTGCACATCACTAAAAGCACTCATAAATGATATAAATAAGTGGAAATTGGTTATTTTTGCGTTTTTTTTTTTTCTGCAATTTTGAATTCTTCCGGGTTGAAAAGCAAATTCGAGGCAACGTCAGGGAATGTGAGGTAGAAGCATGCTTTCGGAGCGTGTGATTGGCTGCGGGTACGATTCTACATCAGCTGACCCTAGAGCTAATCTCTGCATTTATTCATGAGAAAGAGCTCGTTCAGTCCAATCACTGCGCTGTATTACGCATGAGACTATTCTGATCTACAGAAGACAATGACGCAAACCGACAATTTAAAGAACAACAGACAATAAAATGCCATTATTCTTTCAGTTAAACTGACGCGTCATTTGTTCAGAGACTGTTGAGCTCGTAAATGTAACGTAAATGTTATTATTAGACCTTTTAAATGTTCTTCCGAGTTTCTCCCTCATTTTTGCAGTTTGTTAAATAGGGTTCGATTTTTAACCATCAACTCTGTTTTTTTTTTTCTGAATATTTTAATATTCATGTGTCTGTATAATCATGTGTGTAGCAGTGTGTGTTTTATTGGTTGTTGTCTCCGCTCTTTCCACCCTCTACACTCCCACTTTTCCACAGCTTTACACGCCCATCTTTTGAGACTTTTTCCAACTCTGAGGTGTGAACGACCAGGCTAAAACGGGGGTTTCATGACACTTTAAGGTCATGTTTCACTTGAAAAATATGTAATTACAGAAGTATAATGGGTTGCAACTTTGACTTTTGCTTGTTCAGTTTACCTGTTCTGGGATTTAGCTGAAGTAGCTAGAGCTTTTTTGGCGGCTTTGCTTTCCAGCTCCTTCAGGTCCAGTCCACGAGATTGCACTGGCAGGGTTGAACTTCGGGTTTTCGTAGGATAGGACGTGGCCTCGTCATCAGACAGCGGAGAGTTCCACTCATCTCCGTTAGACTCCACCTCCTTGGCAGCTGAGAACTTGGGGTCCATCTCCAGCATCTTCTTCTGCAAGATACTGAGAAGTGTTGCCTGGCTAGCGGCAACGGATGGAGGTCCCTGTGCAGGGGGTTGCGTGGCTTTAGTTTGAACTGGCTTGGATTGGAACTGGAAGTTTGGTGGAGGGCCTGGGGCTTTAGGAAGGTAAGTGTGAGGTTTAGGTTTGGGGGAAACTGGGGGGCCATTGGTTACAGGAGGAGGTGTAGCAGGTGGGGAGGGTTTGGCAGGTGGAGCAGGAGGAGCAGAGTGACTTGGTAAGATGCCATTGGGGATTTGAGTAGGTAAGAAGGGTTTAGAGGGTGTAGGAGGAGTTTTCACAGGGGCAGCAGGAGCGGGGTGACTTGGCAGGGGGCAGTTAAAGATCGGAGTAGAAGGTAAGGTTTTAGAAGGTTGAGAGGCAGTTTTCACAGGGGCAGCAGGAGCGGGGTGACTTGGCGGGGGGCAGTTAAAGATCGGAGTAGGAGTAGAAGGTAAGGTTTTAGAAGGTTGAGAGGCAGTTTTCACAGGGGCAGTAGGAGCGGGGTGACTAGGCGGGGGGCAGTTAATGATTGGAGTAGGAGTAGAAGGTAAGGTTTTAGAAGGTTGAGAGGCCATTTTCACAGGGGCAGTAGGAGCGGGGTGACTTGGCGGGGGGAAGTTAAAGATCGGAGTAGGAGTAGAAGGTAAGGTTTTAGAAGGTTGAGAGACAGTTTTCATAGGTGCAGCAGGAGCGGGGTGACTAGGCGGGGGGCAGTTAATGATCGGAGTAGGAGTAGAAGGTAAGGTTTTAGAAGGTTGAGAGGCAGTTTTCACAGGGGCAGCAGGAGCGGGGTGACTAGGCGGGGGGCAGTTAATGATCGGAGTAGGAGTAGAAGGTAAGGTTTTAGAAGGTTGAGAGGCAGTTTTCACAGAGGCAGCAGGAGCGGGTAGACTTGGCGGGGGAACCGAAGGTTCATCCTCAGTGTCGGAGTTGGCAAATTCTGGAGGTGGCGGAATGAAGGTCAAGTTTTCTCCGCTTTCCACATCTCTAACAAGAACACCCAGACCACCAACGGAGCTGTTCATTGGGCTGCTTTCTTGTGGAGTTGAGCTTAGCTCCAGCTTTGAGTGGGACACTTTTGTACCCTCTGCTTTGGTGAGTGGTTGCACGTTCATGGTGGACTTTAATTGTGCATTGGGACTGTCTGGTGTTGGGTCTCGAGGAGTGACAGTGAAGGAGTTTGGTTTTTCAACACTAGGTTGGATCACAGAATTGCTTGGCTCTGTGGAGTTGCTGTTCTGTTGGGATAGAGCTGCTCTCTGCTTATCTCTTTCCTTTGCAGCCAATAGCAGGGCGAACGGCGAGGTGGATGTCTCTTTCTTCACTGTGCCATCTACTCCCTGTGTGTTGAGCTGGCGGTAGTTGATGAGCGGGCTGTTCTTGCGAGACCTGCCAGGGGACTCCATCACCTGCATAACATCAGGTATTTTCTTCTCTATTTTGGGAGAGACTTTGATGGGTGTTGGAACCTCAGTGGGGATGCTTTGTACCATGACAGGCTCAGGATTGATTTTGACCTCGACCTTGGCTGGTTGGCTTGCCATATCTGGCTGGTCATTCTGTAGCAGAGCGGCGGAGCTGTTCCGACGGGCTGGTTTAGTTGGCGGCACCACCGATTGGACTGGTTGGAGGGATCCACCATTTTTCCCGCTATTCCCATTGACAACACCAACCGAGTTTCCAGAAGAATCTTCCAGCAGTAAAATGGACTGGACCTTTTCCTTGTCCGACTGTCCGCCAAGTAATGCGCTCTTCTCTACGTTGTAGAGTTTGGCTGTGTTCTGGGGGTTGAAGCTAGATGGTCTTGGGTTAGAAGCAACAGGTGGCACTGGCGTTTCAGACTGGATATCCAGAATAGGTATGGAAGACATTCGGACGGGTTTTAGAGGCGCCGCTTTCGGAGATTTAGCAAGAACAGGTGACGCTTTCCCACCAGGGGGTGGCGGTGGGGTGAATTTAGGGCATTCTGGGATATCTTGGAACTCCAGGCTGGAGAGGGAACCTCTGAAGCTGGATGTTTCAGATGGAGGTTTTGGAGGAGCCATTGGAGGAGGTTTGAGGGAGGCCATGTCCAAATCTAAAGAGTACTCAGACCTGGTAATTGATGGAGGTTTTGGGGACGCCATTGGAGGGGGCTGCAGCCTTGCATGTTTTACAGAAGGGTCGATTTCTTTAAAGAACTGTGGTGGGGGAGGGATGAAAGATGGAGGAGGCGGGGCTGAAGAGGGTGGAGGGGGTGGAGGGGCGGCGCTGGGTGGAGGAGGTATCAGTATTTCTCCCTCGATTATGTCGGGAACAGAAAGCATTCTTCCTTTCGGGAGATTTGTGGTACTTCCTACAAAAAGACAAGTTCATTAGTTCATTCAAACACCTCAAGAATGTTGTGGAAATTCACTGATACACTGTTATCCAAGAAGTCATCTATTCCTGATCATCATGTTTGTTGAGTTCTGTGTAGTGATCTCACCTGTACCGTTTATCTTGGGTTCATAGAAGGGTGGAAGAACCGGTACCTTGGGAGTTGGAACTGCAAAGCCTTGCACACTCTCAGAGGACTGGGATTTAAAGAAACAGAACAGTTAGAAGGTAAGGGAGTCTACAGCAGTAACACACCTTTCATTGTAGGAGCCACTGAGTCACAGTTTGAACATCTAGGCACTAAACCAACCAGTTTCCTATAAACTATTCATAGAGCTAATGATGTTGAAGACATGGATCCTTTCTCTTGATTTGGCTCTTTCTTTCTCATGCATAAACCATCCCGATTTCATACTCGCACTCTGAGTGAGAGAATGCTCCAGATATGTTTCTATAAATCAGGTGACAGATTCTTGGACACTCCTCACCAACACCCCATACAGTGATTTATTGCTATGAAAACATTATGGGAATGTTCTCGGGAACGTTCAGGTTGCTGGACTGAGAGCACTCAATGTGATTTCTGTATAAAATGGAACCTGGTCTGCATCCAAAAAATGTAATTCAGAAATAGCTTGACAATCTTTCTTTATGGACACCTTCATCATTCTCATTCTTGTCCTCTCAGTTCATTGACATGCAAAAAGGGACACACCCCTACAACGTGTGTGTTTGTGTTTCAGGTTTTGCTGTCTTTATGGGAGAATCACAAAAACAAAAAAACCCAGATCAAACCTGCATGAAAGAACTTTAATTCTTAATATTTGAGATTTGTTCAGAAAGTATGAGCCATTATAAAAGTGGAAAAAGCTCCTAATTACTGAAGCTTGTGTGTGTGTGTACGTCTGCCAGATCTCTGCTGAACACAAACACAACGTGTATTCAAAACAGCACCTGCAGGTTTGGAAAACTAGGCCAGCTAAAACCTGCATCGGCTCGAGAAACTGACAGGAGAGAGCGTCGGAACAGCTGAATCATCAGGATCCTGATCTAATACAGTGAGTGAGCTCGAGTCCGAACACGCTCAGATGAACAATTACACGATCTGAGAGTGGTTACTGTGATTTGGTCATCATCACCAGGGTGATACAAACACACAACTGCTGTGTGTGTGTGTTCGCTTTGTTCTGTCGGAGTGAAAGTGTGCTTATATGCTGAAGGGTGTGTTCGTCCTGAAGCTAAAGGTGTGTCTGTGTGTACAAGACGATTTCAGCACATTTCTCTAAATGAAATAGCATTAAATGCAAACATACTGCAAAAAGACGACAGCAGTGATGTACCAAAACACGTTCAGTACTGTGTGGCAGTAATTGATATATACCCACAGTATATTTGATTACCATTTGCATATACCATAGAATTTGCATGGTGCTTAAAAAACATTTTAAAAAAATGCCACTACCGTTTTACATTTATAAAAGCATCATAATCTCATGATACCATGAAAATCCACAGTATGACTATGGTACTATGTGCAAAAACACTGCATTACAGTGGTAAATGTCCCAAAAAAACATAGTACTATTAATAATGTTGTTTTGCAAGTGACCCCAACACTACACATTTGCTTACAGTTGATAATTTACAGAAGTGTACCATGGTTTTACCCTGTTTTTTGGACATCCATCATAGTTTTACACTGTTTTTGAACACACATAATAATTTTACCCTGTTTTTTGGATATGCACCATGGTTTTACCCTGTTTTTTGTACCTAGTACATTGGAGCCCATGGTATAATTTCAAAAACAATACTATTTTGTAAAAGATCCCAACTCAAAAATTTGCTTTAAAGGAAAAGTACTGTGGTAGTACTATGGTACAGAGATAATTTACATAGTAAACTATAGTTTATAGATAGTTTATTGGACATGTACCATGGTTTTAGCCAGTTTTTGGACATATGCTCTAGTAAAACATTATTGTATTGTATATGTACCAAGTAGCCCATGGTGTTACCATAGTACATATATATAAAAAAGGTAATACTGTGGTACTTTTCGGGACCCTAAAAACTATTAAATACTATTTTCTGTCTATTCACTGATGCTCAAATAAAATCTGTGTCCCTTAACTGCCAGGATAGAGAATGATCATGTGATCGGCGTGCTTTTGGGCTGTACCGTGAAGTGTTTGACGGTCGGACGCGAGCGCACTTTGGCGGTTCCAGACTCCGGGATAGCAGCCGAGTCATACACCAGCTCCACGTTATCTGAAAAACAAAGACATGTTATTGACCTGGTTAACGTGGTTTAACTTGCAGCCTGCGTGGGACCATGTGACCACCAAAACAGCAGAACAAGTAGTTCATGAGCATGGCAGGTCAAAGTTTTCTTGAAGAGCCAATAATAACTTTTACTCTCATCATTGTTATACATCAAAACAAACACTGGTAAATATCACTTTCCTTTTTGAGGTTCTTACATAAAGTTATTGTGTTCATTTTAGGTCCCAAAAAGTAGTAGTTGTGGGTCAGTCGGCTCAGGATTCGAAGCGGAGACCTTCGTGTTCCTGCAATGCGATCAGTATACAGTCTCTTGAACTATTTTCGGTTATCTGTGTTTGTTCCTTAACGACTTTAAAAGTGATAATGATGCAATTACCAGAGATTCAGCTGTCCTGACTGTCGTCAATCATTACACACAGGAAGTTTGACCTGCATTATGACAGTGGACGTCTCTGTGTTTTTAATCTAGCTGATCTTGTTCTTTGAAACAAATATGTGCCGCGACAAATGAGCCATTTTATATAATCTAATAAAAATGCATGTATTAGTTTGTGCATTAAAATATAAAGGAACTAAGGTGTGTTCCATATATTAGTTGAAAAATAACAAGATAGTAATACTATGGTACTTTGAAATATACCATATAATATACTCTTTGAAAATGAAATTTATAGTTTGGCTAGATATGTGGAAAAGGCGTGGAAACTTAGGCAAAGGAATTTATATCCTGGCCTAAATTGACAGTGTTTTGTTTGTTTATATTGTGAAAATGATGGTAATGTACTCTGTATGATGGTCATCTTTCTATGTTATGTCTGTTTTATGTTAATAGTGTCTTTTAAGCCTATTTGGGCTGGGCACGTAAGTGCAAGACACTTTAATAAAAAATTCAATTCAATTCATACCATTGGTACTAAAATTCATGTGCTACTATGCTTTTCACAAGATACTCCATAAACTACCAAATTACAATGGTACTACCATTTTTGTAAGTAAAAACATATTACCATTGTACATATCCAAAACTACTATATAGTACTATGGTATATAACATGGTAGTACTATGGTAACATGCCCAAATACTGGGTAATACTATGGTATATGACCAAAAACATGGTAGTACTATGGTAACATGCCCAAATACTGGGTAATACTATGGTATATGACCTATTTTTTTACAGTCTATGTATATAACATGGTAATACTATGGCATATGACCAAAACAGGGTAGAACCATGTATATGAGCAAAAACTTGGTAGTACTAAGGTATATAACATGGTAATACTATGGCATATGACCAAAACAGGGTAGAACCATGTATATGAGCAAAAACTTGGTAGTACTAAGGTGTATAACATGGTAGTACTATGGCATATGTCAAAAAAACAGTTTATTCAGTCAGTGTAATCGGACACGTCACAAACTTCCGAAAAAAACCTGAATATTTGAATGTGGTTATTCTGTCAGTGTGTCTACAACTAACTTCGTTTTTTTAAAACACGAACTAACCCAGATCTGTTTAAATTAAATGTTAATCGTGTCTTAAAGAAAGTGTTTTGTGATCGATCGCGCGGAAGCCTGACGTGCACGCGCGTGCGCGCTCTCCTTAACAGGTGCAAGGGTCGCGTGAAGAGCACTTTGAACTGATATCAGATCTATAGCCAAATAAGACTATAAATCTATATGAGTGTGGATATCTCTTACCCATCTCCTTGAACTCCACATTGGTGCCGAATAACGATTGATTCTTCCGGCCCAGGAAATTAAGCGATCCTTTCTTCATGACTGTAATGACTGTGATTTGATCCGCAGTGATTCACATCAGCGTGATTTCATGATTTCATGATTTCAGTGTTTCAGCAGCAGCTGACTGTGAGTTTGAGAATGATCACTGATTCAGAAACACTGAAGAAGAGAAAATGGCCACGCACCTGAATCTGCCCGTGACCACGCCCACTGAGACAGGTAAACACACACACACTCTCACACACACACCTTAAAACTGCTGCTCGAACACACACCCTCAGTATTACTCAATATTATTTTCCATCGTTAAGATGAATGAAACTCAAATATTTGTTGTCATGGAGAATTCAGTCTCTTTCAGCCATCAAATGTTCTGTTTATGATCAGAGCTGTCGAATTGATGTCATACTCAGGTATAATTATGTAATTTTTTTTGAAAATATGACAAAATTGTCATAATTATGAGATATAAAAATTTGAAATTATGAGATAAATTCGAAATTATCACATACTAAGTCATAATCGAAAAATAGAAATGGACTTTCCATATCATAGTTGACAAAGTTGAAAATATGACAAATTTGATAATTATTAGTACGAGAAAATCGACATAAAAAGTTGAGAATATAACATAAAATGTCATAATCATGACATAAAAAGTCATATTTATTGTATAAGTTGCCATAAGTAGCATATGACTATCATAATTTTGACTTTTTTTGTCATAATTATGACTGTTTATGTTTTCGCAATGTCTCTTTATTGCTTATTTAAATATATGTAAAGCTTGTTATTTAAAGTTTATTCTATTTAAAGTTATGCTATTATCCATGTAAAATATTAAATTCTATGATTTTGTAAAATTTTTATAGTTTAAATTATTTTAAAGCATAATTTAGTGACATGTTATAAAAATTATTATTATGTTAATAATACATATTATGTAAAAAAACAAAATATCAATATATAACAATTATATAATCTATAAAACTATATAAATTATTACATTTTGCCCTTTGGTACTGTATGAATGATGTATAATGCATATAAATATTGTTGAAATGATCTGTAAATGCAGTGATAGGAGTGTTTGTGTTGTGACTGATCAGGTCAGTGTGTGACAGCCGGATCATCGCAGTTAAATAAGGGAATCGGTTCACGAGGGTCAAAGGTCACATCAGGACATGACCCGAGCGCAAGAGGAAAGAGATGACAGTAGATCTTCTTCTTATGCTGGAAGGACATGTTGCTGGTAAAGAGAGAATCTGAAATGAATGAAGAATACCGTATAGATAGAGGAAACTGAATATCAATATTGACTTGTTTTGTGCCAATTGTGTCGTTCTAATAATAGAGGGATTATAGAGTCTGAGAATAGACAGAAGAGTCCGTTAAAAGCCGCTTAAGTCAGTCAGAATAACTTTACATGCGCTAAACCGCTGAATCAATCCGTGTCCAGTTAAGAGTGATGGGAAGGACTGACAGAGAGCAGGGCGTATCCCATAATTCCCAGTCGGCAACAGAATTCAAACGGGTCGGTCCTGTTCCGTGAGCGGTTGTCGTGGCGATCTCAGTTCCGGGAATGTGGGGAATGTGAGAGTTCCTGTGTTTCCCAGGAGTGTTAGATGAGTTTCACTCGAGCTTCGCATGCTTTATGATCCATGAAACCCTTCCCATGATGCATCACGGCTCAGAGGTGATTGACATGCCAGATAATGACAAACATAATCGCTATCTGGATGATGGATGGAAGGATAGATAGATAGATAGATAGATAGACAGAATATATAATAGCTTTATACTTTTTATTTATTTAAATCATGAGATCATGGACACACGGGGACACTCAGGTAACAGAACCACACACACACACACACACACACACACACACACACACCAGTCACTCTGATATTACTGTGCGTTAATAACCAGGTTTTGAATTGAGCTGTGGCGGGAAACACTGTCAAATCATGAGCCAGTTTGCCGTATTAGTTATCATGTTTACCCACTTCGCTTGGGAAGTTCGTGCAAGACACATCTGTGCAGATTTAGCGCAAAAACTCGTAAGTCATCATGATATATTAAATACAGCGTATTGCTCAGAATCTGCTCATATCTGCTTACTTGAACACACACGTCACTACACAACTAATAACAGCGCTTGTTCATTTGCACTGAAGCAACAGCGAAGATTAAAAAGCATTGGGTGAACAGAAGCACCGGCTCAGCCATCTTGGCCATCCGAGGCGTCCGAGGTGATGGGGCTGTAGGAGAAGGATGCGCCAGCATGGTGGTGTCCGCTAGGGCTGCCTTAGTGGTAGCAAAAGCCTTGTCTCTGCTCTCAGTCCAGTCCACAGCGTGCTTGGGTTTACCTTTCAAGGCCGCATGAGCCGAGCAGCTCGAGGGATGAAGCCGTGGGAAAAATTCACCATGCCGAGGAACTCCTGCAGGGCTTTGACAGTGAGCGGGCTTGGGAACTGTGTGACTGCCTCCAACTTTGATGGGAGAGGGACTGCCCCGTCCTCAGTGACTCTGTGCCCTAGGAAGTCAATGGTGGAGAGACCGAACTGGCACTTGGCGGGGTTGACAATTAATCCATGTTGGTTAAAGGAGAACTCCGGTCAATTTTAACATTGAGCTCATTTTTTTGAACATTTGGAGTGCTGTCAGTACAGAGAACAACGACAAAAATCGGTGTTGCCTACACCGTGTTATCCTCTTTTTAAAATTTGCACCCTGTTGACTTCAATGGGGCAAGTTTTAAACCTGCTTTTAGCCTCTTAACATCCTTGATGTGTCATTACAAGTGCACAGGTCATGTGAGTGAACACGGTGAATCTGACTGCAGTAGATGTGAAAGATATGAATAAAAATGATATTTATTTAGCCAGCGCACATACCTGTATTTACATCCTGTTTTCGGTCAAAGTCCATAGTAATCGATTGTCGAGTTCACGCGCATGATCATAGGTACTAAACCAATGCACGTGAACTCGACAATCGACTACTATGGACTTTCGACCGAAAACAGGATGTAAATACAGGTATGTGCGCTGGCTAAAGAAATATAATTTTTATTAATATCTTTCACATCTACTGCAGTCAGATTCACTCGTGTTCACTCTGAAGGAATCACTCACATGACCTGTGCACTTGTAATGACACATCAAGGATGTTAAGAGGCTAAAAGCAGGTTTAAAACTTGCCCCATTGAAGTCAACAGGGTGCAAATTTTAAAAAGAGGATAACTCGGTGTAGGCAACACCGATTTTTGTCGTTGTTCTCTGTATTGACAGCACTCCAAATTGACAAAAAAATGAGCTCAATGTTAAAATTGACCGGAGTTCTCCTTTAAGCCGCTCAAAAACAGTTCAGAGGTGCGCCAGGTGCTGAGACTTGGACGCGCTCGATACCAGGATGTCATCCAAGTGCACAAAAAGGAAAGGCAGAGTCCATGAGGCGCTGAAAAGATTGGACGGCATTTTTAAGGGCGAATGGCATGCGCAGGAACTCAAACGCCGTGATCTCTGCTGTTTTGGGAATGTCCAGTGGGTGTATCCCCGGACGAGGTCCACCTTGGGAAAAATCACCTTGCCAGTCAGGTGTGCTGAAAAGTCCTGTATGTTCGGGACTGGGTATCGGTCAGGTGCTGTTGCCTCATTAAGCCGCCGGTAGTCGCCACACGGACACCGCCAGGTTCTGGGACGATGTGGAGGGGTGATGCCCACGGGCTGTCGGATCGGCGGAGTATGCCCAGGCGTTCCATGTTTGCTAACTCAGCCTTTGCGACGGCAAGCTTGGTCGGGTCGAGGCGCCGAGCGCAGGCGCAGACGGGTGGAGCAGTAGTGGCGAGACGGCGCTCCACACACCACGCTTCACGCTAGATGCAGAGAAAGTGGGCTGAGTGAGGGCTGGGAAACTGGCAAGTGGACGGTGGAAATCATCGGAAGCTCGTATGGAGCCGCTGAGCGTGCACGTATAAGAACCAAACGTGACGGCGTCAGTCAGACGGCGGTTCTTTACGTCCACATGCACACAAAAAATCAGCGCCAGGGAGGGGGACGGCAACCTTTGCTGTAACAAAGTCCCAGCCGAACTGCTGTCCTCCGAAACACAATTCGACGTACCTCGTTCCATATGTGCGGATGGGGCTTCCATAGGCGGGCCGTGGCTGTCGGTCACCATGTGCAAACGGGATGCAGGCAGGATGCATGGTGAACGCCATTTGTTAGCCTTAGTTCCAAACTTTGCATGGTAGAAACACAAGCCTGGCGCTGTTGGGGAACAGAAGACTGCAGCCGGCGAGAAGTGGTTGCAGCGATGAGTGTGGAGTCGTCCCGCGTCACCGACGCGAAGTGCGCGGGAAAAAGCGCGGCCGCACAATGTCCCTGACTCGCCAGGAAAAATGTATCAGCCTCTTCAGCCAGTCTCCGACACTCAGTGATTGTATTGTTGGCTATTGCAGCTCTCACTTGGGAAGTTCAAACGTTTTCATCAGGTGGGCTTTGAGTGCTGTATACTTCTCAGTTGCTGGAGGATTTGCAGGAAGGCTCACCATTCTGGATGCCTTCGAATTTGCGAGAGCCGACACAACGTAGTAGTATTTTGTTGTATCCGCGGTAATCTCACGCAGCGCGAACTGCGCTTCAGTCTGGGCGAACCATGCCGATGCCGACGATTCCCAGAATTCGGGGAGTTTGAGGGTGAGGGCGTTCGCGGTCGTGGTCGTGTCGTGTCTCTGGATACGTCCAGCAGACTAATGTCGGGGTTGCCAGTGTGGAAATTGCAGTAATTTGCAAGAGACAACTTCTCACGTTGAGCACACGAATGCGTGTAATTTATTTCAGAAGGTAAACACAGAGAACCAATGGCGCTGACAAGCACCCCACGCCATCACGCATTCAGACCTGCAGAACCCGACAACCCCAACAAGAGGAGGAGCGCCACTGGGAAACCACAATAACCTGCACTCGTTTATCACTATACCGTCTCGTTTCACTTCAGATGGATGATGGATGGATGGATAGATAGATAGATAGATAGATAGATAGATAGATAGATAGAGAACGGATGGGTGGATGGATGGATGGATATAGGATAGATAGATAGAACTGAAGGATAGATAGAATGGATGTATAAATAGATAGATAGAACGGATGGATAGACGAATGGTTGGACGGATGGAAATATATCATAGATAGATACAGACATAGATAGATTGATAAATGCATAGATAGATAGATAGATAGATAGATAGACAGAGATAGATAGATTCAGCTGTGTGCAGCTGACCATTTGAGATAATTCAGGAGAGTGACGTCAGCGGTGATCCCGGGCCCCTCGCGCGGGGATTGGTCGAGACTCAGTCACCCTGTCCCGCGCGCTGAGCTCGTCTCTCAGTGAGTGTGTGTGTGTGTAGTGTGTGAGGGGAACCGAGGACCGAACGCGCTATCTCTCCCGGTCCTCCTCCGGTACAGCGGCATCATGGGGAACTCGCCCGGTTCGTCTCTGGAGGATCTGAACGCGTGCGAGTCGCACCAGTGGTACCGGAAGTTCATGACCGAGTGTCCGTCCGGTCAGCTCACGTTCTACGAGTTCAAGAAGTTCTTCGGGCTGAAGAATCTGTCAGAGTCCTCAAACCAGTACGTCACGACCATGTTCAAGACCTTCGACGCGAACAATGTAAGAAACGCATTTATTATTTACTGTTTTTTTGTTGTTGTGTTTTTTTCAATGTTGGACATATATATTAGAAAATATTCTTTCTAATATATTCAATTATTATATATTTTTTTAGCAATTATAATTTTAGCTCAGAATATCCACCCTGTTAAATATGTTGTGAAAGTAATTCATGTTTAAAGTTCTTTTGCAATGTTTTACATTATTGTTTCCCATCTAAATCCAGTTCAAACTAAAGTAATGATGTAACTGGTTATGTGAGCGATATAGGATGTTATTATTTTGTTCACTTTATCACTGTTAAGCTGTTTTTTTTTTTTACCATAATTTCATAAAGTCAGCAAAATACATAAAAATAATTAAGTGAAAATTAAAATTTACTGGAGTATTAATATCGCATTACTTTAAAAAGTAAACAAAAACACCTTTTAGGCATTTGTATCTGAAAACAGTAACAGTAAAATAATGCTTTTATGAGAAAATAGGTAGAATTCTTGCACAATATTAATATTTTCTGATATTTTATTAACTGATATGCTTTTAAAGGTACACAGAGCCAATAAACTACAACCATAAGTATTTGAAATGGTTGTTCATTTGTCTCTAAAACAGGGTGGAGATTTGTGATCCTCCATTTCACTTATTTTGCTTAATAAATGGTGAAATTTATTTACCTGAGCTTGACCAAACAAAATGAGTTTGATTTTCTACATGATTTTATGATGGCAAAAAAACACCGAATACCAGGAACGACCCAATTATTATTAATAATAATAATATTATTTGGTTATTCATATATTTAAAACGTTATTGATGTTTCATTGTAAGTTACGTAGTTTTGTTTTCAGGAAAGTAATGAATTGTTTAATATTTATAGCAGGAGTTTCAGGTAATTGTAAGTGTAAAGTCAGTATAAGTGCTGATATAACGAGGGTTAAATGAGGTGCGTTTCCTCACGTCCCTTCAGCTGAGGATTGTGGGTAATGAGATATATATGTTAATACGGTAAAGTCAGATAAACAGCAGCACTGCACAGGTCAGAGATCCTCACTGAATCCCATCAGAGCCGCTAATCTGGTTAACTGAGGGGTTCGTGTCCTCAGAACGAGGCTTTATTTCTGAACACGGCTTTCATTTGTCACCAGAATTTTTTTTTTTGATATTCAATATAGTTCATTCTATGTTAAAATGCACTGTATGAACATAAAATGATAGAATTATAATTTATAAATTAATAGAAATGAAAAAATCATACGTTGGTATATTAATAAACATTACTAGCAAGTTCGAGAAGGGGCGGGGTTTAGTTCGAGAAGGGGCGGGGTTTAGTGCGAGAAGGGGCGGGACATCAACAGATTCTATGTTTTAATAATCATTCTATTTCCATGAGAAAAGAAAAGTCCACACTATGAATATAATGACGACGACACTGATGAACAATAACATCGAACGAGAACGAAACATTGACAGCCAATCAGAATCCATCCTGCTTTAAAGTGACAGACGGCAAAACTGTTTTGTGTTTATAATAAATAGAGCGCTTGTGTGGAGGTAAATATAGTTATCGTTCTAGTTGGTGTGAACATAATCATGTTTAACAACATTGAACTCAAAGCTTTCTAATCTCTGCTGCTCTATTTCTGTGAGCTGGATCTGTGTGGATCAGCTTCATGGAGACTAAAATAAACAAACTAAAATAAACTAATAATATTATGCAATATCAGCTGAGCACATGCCACTATATTGCCAAAAGTATTGGGTCACCCCTCCAAATCATTGATTCAGGTGTTCCAATCACTCCCACAGTTGCATAAAATCAAGCACAACGGATAGATAGATAGATAGAGAACTATCTAACTACCCAAAACTTTTGCCAATATAGTGTATAAACAGATGCATATGTGGTCCAGTATAATAGTTTGATGTGTGTGTGTGTGTGTGTGTCAGGACGGCTGTATAGACTTCATGGAGTACGTGGCTGCTCTGAGTCTGGTCCTGAAGGGAGGCGTTCAGCAGAAGTTACGCTGGTACTTCAAACTCTACGACATGGACGGCAGCGGATGCATCGAGCGCGACGAGCTGCTGCTGATCTTCAAGGTTTGAGGACGTGATTCTCTTCAGCGCCTCCTGCTGGAGGAACCAGATTAAACCAGTGACACCCTCCTGAACATCATCTGATGATGACTCGGAGTCTGTGTAATGCTGCATTCACACCAAACGCGTCTACCACGTCTAGTTGGACGAATGAACATTTTGAATCCATTCGCGCGTCCAGAGCGAGATTGACGCGTGTAAAAAGCAAAAGTTTGAAGCGAAATTGACCCTCACCCACATAATCTGCCAGCCTCCAAAAGTAATTAACCTGTCCTGTGATTTTTTTTTTCTCACACAACACTGTCCAGACACGAACTATGTTCTTATCCACTAAAGTTGGTTTTCTTTACATTAGAATAATAATGTTTCGTATAATCTAGATTTAGATATGGAATAAATAGCATTTCAATATATGTCTGATATATTGAAATCAAGTTTTTATGTGATAAAAGATTTGCTTTGTTGTGCCACACCAGGCATTAGTCAAATTACAAAAATAATGTATTGAGGCCAAACATATAAAATAACTTTATAAACTGAAAAGCGGGACAGCCCCCTTTTATCCCATCACTTCACCACGTGACAGCAGCAAGCAGGCTCCTGATTGGTTAACGCGGCGCGAACTGACGCCAAAGTTCAGATTTTTCAACTCGGGCGTCAGACGCATCAAACGCATGAATGCACAAAAAGCACCAAATAAAATCGCGGCAGATGCTCAATTCGTGTCATTCGCGTCCACTGTGCCGCGATTAACGCCTCATTTCGCGCCGCAGGACCTCCGTAAATGCATCTTTACATTGACTTAACATGGAAATCACTCGCGCCAGACGCTTTATTCGCGTTTGGTGTGAACGCAGCATAAGAGGATCCTCAGGACTCACTGATCTCACTTTCATCTGCTGTTGTTTCTCTTCTTCAGGCCATTCGAGCCATTAGTGGAATAGAGCAGGAGGTTTCAGCAGAAGAGTTCACTGACATGGTGTTCGACAAGATTGATCTGAATGGAGATGGTAATCTACCTATCTACCTATCTATCTATCTATCTATCTATCTATCTATCTATCTATCCATCCATCCATCCATCCATCCATCCATCCATTTATCTATCTATCTATCTATCTATCCATCCATCCATCCATCCATCCATCCATCCATCCATCCATCCATCCATCCATCCATCCATTTATCTATCTATCTATCTATCTATCTATCTATCTATCTATCTATCTATCTATCTATCTATCTATCTATCTATCTATCTACCATCCATCCATCCATCCATCCATCCATCCATCCATCCATCTATCTATCTATCCATCTATCTATATCCATCCATCCATCCATCCATCCATCCATCCATCCATCCATCCATCTATCTATCTATCCATCTATCTATATCCATCCATCCATCCATCCATCAGTGCTGCTGTACTCAATAGGGTAACCCTAACTCAGAGATTAGGCTCTAAATGAGTTCAGTGATTCACATCAAATGATTATTATGTGAAAACATAACCAACACCAACACTTATCATCTTTTCTCTTTGTTCATCCTGTTATTACAACTCAGTTCCAGCAGCCAAACAAAATCTAATGTTTATAATTTAAGGATCAAGAGCCCAACTAAATCAAACACTGATCATCATAATGGTGACTTTAAAATGTTGATTTTTCTCCTTTGGTGATTCAGCTTGTTAACATCAGGTGTCTTCAACAACGCTCAATCATCACTCAATTAATCACTTAATTATCTCATTAACATTAACTGGAGTTTTTGCAATGCATCTGTCTTTCTGAATTAATATGCTAATGAATATGCTAATGCTGCAGTGTAAATCTGTCACTGTGTGTGTTTAGGGGTTCTGTCTCTGGAAGAGTTCATGGAGGGAATCCAGGCGGACGAGGAGCTCTTGAAGATGTTGACCCAGTCTTTAGATCTGTCTCATATCGTCAACAAGATCTACAGCGAGATCAACTCTGAGCAGAAGGTCACCTGACCCAGACCAGCCCGAGATCATGATGAAGATGATGATGATGACGGTAGCGCTGGCTCTGGTTCTGTGAGCGGCGTCTGGACTCCACTGTTGAGTGAAGAGGTTTAATCCCTCGACACATCAGATATTAACAGGATTAACTGTGTCGGACTGAACTTTAAGAGCCAACAGCTGATCATTCTCCTGTAATCTCACAGAATTACGATACTGAAACTAGATCAAACCCTTTAAGTGCACTTATATATGTTTCCTCTGCTCGAATCGTTCCTATGAAATACAACATTTCTTCAGTCCCGTGATGTTTCTCAGGGGAATCACAATTGGTTTGGTTTTTTTTTTTGCCGTTTTTTTTTCCTGGCTTTTTTATTAGGATAGGACAGTAGCTAGACAGGGAGAGAGGTGTGAAAGAGAGAGCGTGGATGGGATCGGGAAAGGTCCACGAGCCGGGACTCGAACTCGGGTCGCCTGAAGCACAGCGGCGCCACATGTCGGTGCACTTGCCCATGAGGCTATCGGTGCCGATCAATAACATTTATTTTTATGTGAAAAAAACCTTTCAGTATTATATTTTGTAGGACACATTTATAATGCTATTACACTTGGATTCACTTTTCAAAATAAAACCTGAAACGTGTTCAATGTATGCAGGATAATAACTATAAACAGCCTCAAAATATGTGACATGACATATCGACATATTGACCAGGGGCGGGTCTAAGGTCATTCGGGGCTTTAACCCAAACTAAAATTGGGTATTTTTATTTAAAGGAATTCATTAATTATAAAAGCGATGTAAGGGAACAAAGAAAAAAAAAGGCTTATTGTATTAGTGAAATAATTTAAAGTATTTTCAAATAATATTTTATTTGTAAGTATGCATACATTCTCTCTACATGAATCAAGGAAGTGATAGCATATTTTCAATTCAAAAAGTCAAAATTTAATTTAAAAAACAAAAAGTTGAGTAATTTGCGTCACCGGATACTGTCGGTAGTTGAACATTTCTATTGTAAAACGGTTGTCAAATATTACATGTTTATCTACTTACATTTTACCAGGCATTCGTTCACAGAGTTCATCAGAGCAGCATCAAGAATATCAAATACATTGCAGTGAATCTCTTATCCGCATCTTAAGTTTATTGCCAATAATAATGACATAATGTCTTCAGCACAGCGACTCGTTTAAACGCCTCTGATTGGCCGATGCGTTCAACAGACATGTCTGTGATTGGCTACAATGCTCAACGCTGCAAAAGCACGTCGTAAGTTCCTTTAATGCAAAGGGAAAAATATAAATAAAACCGTAATATGCACTTTTCATGATTAGGTAATCGCGACTGCTGTAATCTTATTCACATTTGTTTTTCTGATTAACCGTTTTGCTCTATGAGAAAGACAAGGTAACAAAATATTCGTGGCTTTACTGAAAACATTTAAAAAACAACTTAAGCCCCCTTAGCCCCAACTTAAGCCCCCTTAGCCCCAACTTAAGCCCCTGTTGTTTAAAGGTGCTATAGAAATAAACTTGACCTTGACCTTGACCTTGACTTTAGCCCAGCCCTAGCGCCACCTCTGGTATTGACAATCAATGCAGTTTTGTATTTATGTCCCAAATATTTGTAATAAAATCTTCATATAAAATGCACGTAAAATAACGCTAATAATCAGCGTTATTTTAGAATTATTTATATACTATTAAAGTATTTATTATTATTGTGGATAAGCTTTTATTTTTATATTTTCATGTTCAGTAATTTTATGTGTTTGTCATAATACTAATTCTTAATATTTAAATATTTATATATACCATACTTTTCCATCTATTTTTTTACATTTTATTTCAGCTTTATTTTAATGCTTCATTCCGTCACATCTGTCCACATAGAGAAGAGTCTCGGCTAGTCGGCGTTGAGTGTGAGGATGCTGGAGGTGGAGATTTATAGCCTTTTCTCACAGCACTTGATATGATTAAACTGATCAATTTGATGGCGGATCCAGAAAGGTTCAAACGACAATCACCAACCGGAGATTCACCCGTCGTAAAACGCGAAAGACTTCGAACTTCGGAGAAAAAAAGAGACTGTAATCGGCCCATGCGAAAACAAGGATAATATCGGAAGGGCTTTAAATAAAGTCACACAACGCTGATGTTTTTAACATTAACAATTTGAGAACAAAGTATAATTTGCACGGTTCGTTAGATTTAATCAGCGTGATTTACTGCAATGCTTTTTTCCCCTTAGTTGGTCAGAACAAAAGTGGATGTTACTTGTTTTTCCAGTGAAGATTCTTATGTTGGTCATACTTCCCAAAAGTAGGATCTGTGATTGCGAATGCGTATCCACACCGGCGGCGACTGACAGCCACACGCTCTCCTCAAAACACTGGATTCATCCGCGCTGTGCCGGGCCGACGCACAACCCACGTACAGTTGATAATCCGCGAATAACTGCAATTGCAGATTTCGAACAGAGATGGCGACAGAGAGGAGAAACTACAGACTACAGCTTTAACTCAACTGCTAATATTACATGTAGTGTCAGCACTTTCTTACAGTGAATATAATAAACTTTATTCTATATTGCTCTTTTAAAGCAAGCTTCTCAAGGTGCTTACACAGAAAAAAGTAAACCAACACGATAACAGCAAATAAAAGCTATTTTAAAGTTGTGTGAAATTTTATTCCAATGTAAATCATGTTTTCTATGTATATAGTAAAATGTCATTTATTCCTGTGATCAAAGCTGAATGTTCAGCATCATTACTCCAGTCTTCAGTGTCACATGATCCTTCAGAAATCACTCTAATATGAGGATTTGATGATCAAGAAACATTCATTATTATTATCAGTGTTGTTCATATATTTGTGGAAACTGATGCATGATATTATTCAGGATTCTTTGATGAATAGAAATATCAAAAGAACAGCATTTAATTTGAAATAGAATCTTTTGTAACATTATGAATGCTTTTACTGTCACTTTTGATCAATTTAATTCATCCTTGCTGAATAAAAGTATTAATTTATTACCCCCCCACCCCCCCCACACACACACACTTTTGAACAGTAGTGTATAATATTACAAAAGCTTTCTATTTCAGATAAATGCTGTTCTTTTGAACTTTCTATTCATCAACATATTATTAACAACATATTATCAGATATTAACTGTATTTACCGTGTTTTACTGTGGTGATCTCAGCTGGACTGGATTATTTATTCTCCTGAACTCATAGATTAGAGTTAGTGAGGATACAGTAATCAAAACTGATACTTACACATGCATTAAACATTAAATCACTGTTAAACAACCTGTAAAATGCATTATAGCAAGAGCTCATTTAAAGTGACAAACCAAGAAGTGTGTGTGTATATATATATATATATATATATATATATATATATATATATATATATATATATATATATATATATAAATCCTTTAGTAAGAGTTTTATATCTTATTTTGCACCCTGTTTAAGAAAGTGTCATATGTACGTTAGAAACACTAACAATCTTCACTCTCCACTGCAGTCACAAATTCTATTCATATTTATTTGTATAGGCTTTTCACTGTAATATCATTTCAAATGCATGTTTTCTACATTACAATCAAGAATAGATATCATTACCAGCAATCTGTATTACAGAAATTTATTTATGCAGATAATACAAATCATGCAGTATTAAGTATTTTTTATTTATTTATAAAGCACATTTAAATTCAATAAAATGGTTTGCTTACAAGGGAAGGTGTGATTAGAAAGGGAGGAATGTGCATTAATGATATATTTCGGTATATTCTATGACAGAGATCGCATCAGTCACGGAGAATGTATTTTATATTAATGTTAAAATGCTTGTTTTTTAATTAGATTATGTGCAGTTTTCTACGTTACACAACTTCTCCAGCACGTGGCAGTATTTGACTAAAAACATGAAGGGAATTCTGGTTTTCAAATTGATTTATGGTTCTGATTTCTTGATAGTTTGACGTTTTCATAACAACTTTAATTCTTGTGAATATGCTTTAGACATCTGCTCGTGTTTAAAAAACACTTTTGTGACAAATACATATTACTCAGCAGAACTAAGTTTTATTCTTACTTCACTCAAATAGCCTACACAATCCCTCAGTTTTCCCGCCTTCTGTGTGACCAGCTCAGCTCTCTTTGATTTGAGGTTTTGCTGTTAAAATGGCGTCGAGTTCGGGTGAGAATCCTCAATGTATTCACAACTTCTGAAATATTAGCGGTTTACTTCGTTAAATTCATTCATCGAGCTTTTACATTAATGTTTAAAAGTGGCAGTGAATACCAGGAAGTCTGTATGTATATGAATATAACAAGGTTTTATAGCCTATTTGTTTACTTATTTAAATGGTAATTTCCGCGGCATAGCAAAGACGATTCTAGAATGTCTCTGAGGTTGTGACGCCATAAGGACTGACGCTGTGATGATGACGTCATAGTAACTGACACTGGACTGCAGAAACACACACTCGCTCAGACTCACTCACACACACTGAAGACATTGAAGCGGAGATCATGGACACACACACGGGCAAACGACAAAAAGACACTCAGGTAACACACACCAGTCACTCTGATATTACTGTGCGTTAATAACCAGGTTTTGAATTGAACTGTGGCGGGAAACACTGTCAAATCACGAGCCAATTTGGCGTATTAGTTATGTTTACTCACTTTGCTGGGGAAGTTCGTGTAAAACACATCTGTGCAGATTTTATGATATATTAAATACAGTGTATTGCTCAGAATCTGCTCACTTGAACACACATCACTACACAACTAATAACAGCGCTTGTTCCTTTACACTGAAGCAAGAGCGAAGATTAAAACACATTTGGTGAACAGAAACAACATCCTATTTTTGATGTTCTTTGTCCTTTATTTATCTGTCCACCTTAAACACATTTATGAGGATGAAAGAGGAGCGAGGAGATGCTGGATGACAGGATTGTGTTTGAATAAAAAATGAATGTATATAACGTGACAAATAATAGGTAATTTTCATTGGCATTAAAGTGAAATAACATAAACATACAAGCTTGATAAAAATGGATCATTTTAGAAGAAAATTACTTCGAGGCTTTTGCATCTGAACTCTTCATATATATATATATATATATATATATATATATATATATATATATATATATATATATATAAATAAGCTGTTACATAGTTAATCTGGTTTATTTTTATTTTTTTAAATTTTTTTTTAGCTTTATTTAGTTTGACAGGGACATTGTACATTAATAAAAACATTCCTGTAAATGTACCAGAATTAGCCAAGGGCTATTTTTCATCCGTAGTCCCTGGACAAGATGTTACAAGTCAACCTAAACAAAATATGATTAAGAATACATAATAGAAATTTTAATAATTACACAATAAAATAAAAAAATCTATTTAAACAATTTAAGATCAATTAAAAACAATGCAACAAAATACAAACAATAAGAGGATGTAATAATATTTTAAGCAATATTATATCTAATACGCAGATATAAGATTCTAGTGTTGACAGATCTGAGTACTGATTAACCAATTCTTCAATTGAGCCCTAAATAAAGCATAAGTGTCTAGATCTCTTATAGTTGTTGGAATAGTGTTCCATTCTTGTGCAGCTTTAACAGAAAAAGCAGATTGACTAAATTTACTTCGTCTAAGTGGTATGATACAGTCTTGTCTTAATGCACCTCTTGTAGAGCGATAATCAGTTGTTCTAATACGAACTAGCTGACCAAGAGGGGGAGAAGATAAACCATAAATAATTTTATACATCAAGCATACATTTGCATACTTACATACATTTTATTTTTCTTCTATTTTTTTTTGGCTTGTAGAAGTTCTGAATAGTCGGTAATTTAAAAAATGTAGTAGCTAAATATGCCGGTGAGTGAAAAAGTTAATCTCAAACCATGTTAATAATCCCTCATGTGTTCAGGCTCTGGTGGAGATGCGGGAGATGCTCCTCATGATCAGATCCCTGGAGCAAGTCGGACCCCGAGCTCCGATAAGCAGTGGGAACCTAGACCCCCAGAGGCCCCTGAACCCCCAGAGGCCCCTGAACCCCCAGAGGCCCCTGAAACCCCTGAACCCCCAAAGCCCCTTGAACCCCCTGAACCCCCAGAGGCCCCTGAACCTCCAGAGACCCCAATGGCCCCTGAACCCCCAGAGGCCCCTGAACCCCCAGAGGCCCCTGAACCCCCTGAGGCCCCTGGACGACCTGAACTCGCAGAACTCGCTAAGGCCCTTCTCCACGGCCCAAAAGCCCGCCTGTGGCTTCAAGTTCTCCTGGGACACGGACCACCGGCACAAACTCAACGACCTGGAGCCCTACAACCCCAGCAAGTGGAGCCCCACTGCGGGACCACAGTAAACTGCACTCGCTCATCACTACACCCAGACAGCACACGCACATCCCCTAGACAATTCCCTTAAAACGCAGCCGCTACAGATGTTCACGATGTACGAGGACAAACACGACTTCAGCGCACGTTTACCGCGGTGAACACTGTAAACAAAACAAATTTTGGCCATACTGTTACCCGGCTTTGGCTTCGCTAACCGCTGACGCCGCCCGGAGAAGACGTGCTGACGAGCCGTGAGGAGAGATCTGCTTGAGGTATGTATAAAACACATATATTTTTAATGCTAATGTGTGAGGTTTGTGTCCCGCACCAGGTCAGGTGGTGCTGAAGACCTTGAGGACGGTTCTCCACACGCTCCTCTGCTGACCCGCCGCTGATGGAGGATCTGCTCTCAGGTACATGTGAAGTCATGTTTTAGCATATAGATGGACCTCTTCTGTCCTGTTCTGAACATTATATCCGTCAAAAGCTTGGAGTAATTCATATTTTGTAATGTTTTTGAAAGTCTGTTCATTGACTTGATCCAAAAATGCAGTAAAACAGTAATATTATGATATTATTTATAAGAACTGTTTTCTATTTTGCAAAGCTGGATTTTCAGTGTCACATGATCCTTCAGAAATCATTCTAATCTGCTGATTCGCTGCTCAATAAACCTCTCTGATTATTATCAGTGTTGAAAACAGTTGTGCAGTGGAAACTGATGAACTATCATACAGAAGTTTAGGGGAAGTGACCATTTTAATCAGCAGAGATAAACAATGACAAACACATTTATCACATTTCAGAAGATTCACATTTCAAAAACATTCTGTTCATCAAAGAATCCTAAAAAACACTATTTTAACACTGATAATAATAAGAACCATTATCAATAATTGAGCACCAGTAATAATTGCTAATAACCGATCAGAAAAACTGAATATCAGAATATCTTTTAAAAACTGATTTTCATAACAGCATTAAACAATATATGTAAAAATATCATTTGTAGGAAACGCCCTCTGCTCTCGTCCTCGGTGGTTCGCTGAAGGTCTCAGGACAGAACAGGTTTGCAGGTTGTGAAGAAATATAGAGCTGAGTATCGTCGGCATAACAGTGAAAGCTAATGCCATGTTTCCTAATGATATCTCCTAATGGTAGCATGTACAGAGTGAACAGCAGCGGTCCTAGTACTGAGCCTTGTGGTACGCCATACTGAACTTGTGATCGATGAGACATCTCTTCATTTACTGCTACAAACTGATAACGGTCAGATAAGTATGATTTAAACCATGCTAGTGCACTTCCAGTAATGCCAACATAATTTTCGAGTCTATTTAAAAGAATGTTGTGGTCGATAGTATCAAATGCAGCACTAAGATCGAGTAACACTAATAGCGAGACACAACCATGATCGGATGATAAGAGCAAATCATTTGTGACTCTAACGAGAGCAGTCTCAGTACTATGGTACGGTCTAAAACTCGGTTTCGCGTATCTACCCCGAAGTGATACAAATCTGTATCAAAAATATTAAGGCCAGACAAGTAGTCTAAGGCTTGGTTTGTAGGGAATTACAAACCTGCGCACATATATTCAAACGCGCATACCGATAGACTGAACTCGTAATACGCATGTGCACGCCATCAGCGTTCTCACAGGTTTCGCATTTAAAGTCTGTGTAGAGTTTCCTGTTAAAACGGTGTCTTGTTAGCGGCCCCTGAGTTAGTAACTAATGATCGTTGCGACCGGAGTGAATCAATCAAATTAACTTCAGCTGGAAAATAACTTTATTCTAGCGCTGCTGTGAAGCCAAAACAATCTCTGTTACTTTAAACTTTTTTTAACAAGCGGTTCAATCATAGCCAGCTTAAAGGTTTTTGGTACGTATCCTAATGACAAAGATGAATTAATGATATTAAGAAGAGGATCTATGACCTCTGGAAGCATCTCTTTCAGTAGCTTAGTCGGTATAGGGTCTAACATACATGTTGTCGATTTAGATGATTTAACGAGTTTAGTAAATTCTTCCTCTTCTATAGTAACGAATTAATAAAATTTTTCCTCCGGGAGACTACAATGCACTGCCTGATGCGATACTGTAGTAGACGGTTGCATAGTTATAATCTTCTCCCTGATATTATCAATCTTATAAGTGAAGAAGTTCATAAAGTCATTACTGTTGTGCTGCTTGGAAACTTCTGGGGTTGAAGCTTTATTTTTCGTTAGTTTAGCCACTGTTTCAAATAAATACCTAGGATTATGTTTATTTTCTTCTAATAGGGTTGTAAAATAAGCAGATCTAGCAGCTTTTAAAGCCTCTCTGTAAGTAATTGAGCTCTCCTTCCATGAAATGCGAAATACCTCTAGTTTTGTTTTCTTCCAGTTGCGCTCCATCTCTCTGGCTGCTCTCTTAAGGGCCCGAGTGTGCTCGCTGTACCACGGCGTTGGACTATTTTCTTTAATCTTCTTTAAGCGCAACGGAGCAACTGTGTCTAAAGTGCTGAAAAAGAGAGTTAAAAGTTTCTGTTGCAATATCGAGTTCTTCTAAGCTATCTGGGATGCTGAGATGATGAAACTGATCAGGAAGATTGTTAATAAAGCAATCTTTAGTGGCAGAAGTGATAGGTCTCACATATTTGAAACATGGAGTCGGCTTTGCAGCCTTGGCTAAATGAAGTTTACACGAGACTAGATAATGATCTGAGATGTCATCGCTCTGCTGCAGAATTTCAACGGCATCAACATCTATTCCATGTGATAATATTAGATCTAGAGTATGATTACGACGAGGAGTAGGTCCTGACACGTGTTGTCTAACTCCAGTAGAGTTCAGAATGTCTTTAAATGCCAAACCCAATGCATCTTTTTCGTTATCCACATGTATATTAAAATCACCAACAATTAGTACTTTATCTGCAGTCAATATTAATTCTGATAGAAAGTCAGCAAATTCTTTGATAAAGTCTGCATGGTGCCCTGGTGGCCTGTATACAGTAGCCAGCACAAATCTCAAACGTGATTTGTCATGGACACTATATATTTTTACATTAAGCACCAACACTTCAAAAGAATTATATTTAAAACTAGATTTCTTAGTGGTTTTGAAAATATTACTATAAATTACAGCGACACCTCCCCCTTTGCCCTTCAGACGAGGTTCAGATTTAACAGAGCAGCCATCAAGTGTTAGACAGTATTCTAGGTTATTACGTGAGGAAGTTTTTTGTCCAATAATTAGAATCTCTGTTTTTTCAGAATTTAGTAGTAGGAAATTACGAGTCATCCAGTTTTTTATATCAACTGTGCATTCCGTTAAATTAGTGAATTTGTAGTTTTCGTCAGGGCGTGAAGAAATATAGAGCTGAGTATCGTCGGCATAACAGTGAAAGCTAATTCCATGTTTCCTAATGATATCTCCTAATGGTAGCATGTACAGAGTGAACAGCAGCGGTCCTAGTACTGAGCCTTGTGGTACACCATACTGAACTTGTGATCGATGAGACATCTCATCATTTACTGCTACAAACTGATAACGGTCAGATAAGTATGATTTAAACCATGCTAATGCAATTCCACTAATTCCAACATAATTTTCGAGTCTGTTTAAAAGAATGTTGTGGTCAGTGTTGTCAAATGCAGCACTAAGATCGAGTAACACTAATAGAGAGACACAACCATGATTGGATGATAAGAGCAAATCATTTGTGACTCTAATGAGAGCAGTCTCAGTACTATGGTACGGTCTAAATCCTGACTGAAAATCCTTGCAGATATAATTTCTTTCTAAAAAGGAACACAGTTGTGAAGATACTGCCTTTTCTAGTATCTTTGACAGAAAAGGTAGATTCGAGATCGGCCTGTAATTGACTAATTCTGTAGGATCAAGTTGGGTTTTTTTTAACAAGCGGTTTAATCATAGCCAGCTTGAAGGTTTTTGGTACGTATCCTAATGACAAAGATGAATTAATGATATTAAGAAGAGGATCTATGACCTCTGGAAGCATCTCTTTCAGTAGCTTAGTCGGTATAGGGTCTAACATACATGTTGTCGATTTAGATGATTTAACGAGTTTAGTAAATTCTTCCTCTCCTATAGCAACGAATGAATCAAATTTTTCCTCAGGGAGACTACAATGCACTGCCTGATGCGATACTGTAGTAGACGGTTGCATAGTTATAATTTTGTCCCTGATATTATCAATCTTATAAGTGAAGAAGTTCATAAAGTCATTACTGCTGTGCTGCTTGGAAACTTCTGGGGTTGAAGCTTTCTTTTTCGTTAGTTTAGCCACTGTTTCAAATAAATACCTAGGATTATGTTTATTTTCTTCTAATAGGGTTGAAAAATAAGCAGATCTAGCAGCTTTTAAGGCCTCTCTGTAAGCAATCGAGCTCTCTTTTCAATAATTAGTACTTTATCTGCAGCCAGTACTAACTCTGATAGAAAGTCAGCAAATTCTTTGATAAAGTCTGTATGGTGCCCTGGTGGCCTGTATACAGTAGCCAGCACAAATCTCAAACGTGATTTATCATGGACACTATATATTTTTACATTAAGCACCAACACTTCAAAAGAAGTATATTTAACACTAGATTTCTTAGTGATTCTGAAGATATTACTATAAATTACAGCGACACCTCCCCCTTTGCCTTTCAGACGAGGTTCATGTTTATAACAGTAATCTTGCGGGGTTGACTCATTTATTGTAATTGTCTGGTTTTAGCCAGGTTTCTGTCAAACACAGCACATCTAGATTATAGTCTGTAATCATATCATTAACAATGAGTGCTTTTGAAGTAAGGGATTGAATATTCAGCAACCCGAGCTTTATCATTTGTTCATCTGTATTATAGATGTTTTTTATTTGTTGAACATCAATTCAATTTTTAACCTTAGATGGGTTGAAGTGTTTTTTGGATTTCCTAATTCGGGGAACAGACAGTCTCTATATGATGATAGCTAGGTGAAAGAGGCTCTATGTGATGGGATTTTTCTGACCTGGGTGACGTGAGACAGATAGCAGACGGTCCGTTTAGCCAGTCTGTCAAGTCAAGTCATCTTCATTTATATAGTGCTTTTAACAATGTAGATTGTTTCAAAGCGGCTTTACAGAGATACAAGGGTAGTTTAAAGTAACAGAGATTGTTTTGGCTTTATAGCAGTTCTTGAATAAAGTTATTTTCCAGCTTAAGTTCATTTGATTGATTCACTTCTGTCGCAACGATCATTAGTTATTAACTTAGGGGCCGCTAACAAGACACCGTTTTAACAGGAAACTCTACACAGACTTTAAATGCGAAACCTGTGAGAACGCTGATGGCGTGCACATGCGTATTACGAGTGCAGTCTATCGGTATGCTCGTTTGAATATATGTGCGCAGGTTTGTAATTCCCTACAAACCAAGCCTTAGACTACTTGTCTGGCCTTAATATTTTTGACACAGAATTTTATCACTTCGGGGTAGATACGCGAACCTGAAATTATCCCGACAACGCTTTATCTGTAGAGTGGTAAAGGGATCCTCCATAGGGAGAGACTAGTTGGCACTTCAGCACTGCGTTGTCATCGGGTCCAGGCGAAGGTCCTTCATCAGATCTGGATACGGCCTGGATATCCGGCAGGCTGCGGGAAAACCTCGGGATAAACAAAGACACTAAAATTAGCGTAGATGCCATTCTTCTTATGATGTAACGAGTACATCAGGATTTATGGGAAGTGTTCCCGGTTCCAGCTGACCTAATCTATGCAGCCTAACATTAAATTATAGAAGTCTATAATGTATTATGTGAATGCTAGGTCAAAGAGATGTGTCTTTAGTCTAGCTTTGAACTGACAGAGTGTGTCTGCTTCCCGGACAATGTTAGGAAGACTGTTCCAGAGTTTTGGTGCTAAATAGGAGAAGGATCTTCCGCCAGCACTCGATTTTGATATTCTAGGTATTATCAACTGGCCGGAATTTTGAGATCGCAATAGACGTGAAGGACTATAATGCGTTAAGAGCTCGCTCAAGTACTGCGGAGCTAAACCATTTAGTGCTTTGTAAATAATCAGCAATATTTTAAAATTTATACGATGTTTAATAGGTAGCCTTTTGAACTAGCTGTAGTTTGTTTATTAAGCGTGCAGGGCAACCACCGAGCAGAGCATTACAATAATCTACCCTTGATGTCATGAACGCATGAACTAATTGTTCCGCATTTGTCAATGAGAGCATATGACGTAATTTAGATATATTTTTAAGATGGAAAAATGCGGTTTTACAGATACTAGACATGTGACTTTCAAATGAAAGATTGGTATCAAAGAGCGCACACACACACACACACACACACACACACACACTCAGACACACACACACTCACACACACACACACACACACACACACCCAGGTTCCTAACCGACGGCAGAGACTTAACAGAGCAGCCATCAAGTGTTAGACAGTATTCTAGGTTATTACGTGAGGAAGTTTTTTGTCCAATAATTAGAATCTCTGTTTTTTCAGAATTTAGAAGTAGGAAATTACGAGTCATCCAATTTTCAGCTATGCATTCCATTAATGTAGTAAATTGGTAAGTTTCGTCAGGGCGTGAAGAAATATAGAGCTGAGTATCATCAGCATAACAGTGAAAACTAATTCCATGTTTCCTAATGATATCTCCTAATGGTAGCATGTACAGAGTGAACAGCAGCGGTCCTAGTACTGAGCCTTGTGGTACGCCATACTGAACTTGTGATCGATGAGACATCTCATCATTTACTGCTACAAACTGATAACGGTCAGATAAATATGATTTAAACCATGATAATGCAATTCCACTAATGCCAACATCATTTTCGAGTCTATTTAAAAGAATGTTGTGGTCAATGGTGTCAAATGCAGCACTAAGATCGAGTAACACTAATAGCGAGACACAACCACGATCGGATGATAAGAGCAAATCATTTGTGACTCTAATGAGAGCTGTCTCAGTACTATGGTACGGTCTAAAATTCGGTTTGCGTATTTACCCCGACGTGATACAATTCTGCCCCAAAAACTTTTCCAATTGTTTATAAATTCTATATTATTTTGCGGACACCACTTAGACAACCAGCCATTGAGTGAGGACAATCTACTAACTATCTCATCACTCCGGCGAACAGGAAGGGGGCCAGAGCAAATTACAGTGCCTGACATCGTACTTGCAAGTTCACACAACCTCTTTAATATTAATTTTGGTGATCTCCGACTGGCTGAGTCGAACATCATTAGGGCCGACGTGAATAATGATCTTAGAGAATTTACGATTAGCATTAGCCAGCACTTTTAAATGTGCTTTGATGTCAGGCGCTCTGGCTCCCGGCAAACATGTGACTATGGTGGCTGGTGTCTCTATTTTCACGTTCCGTGTGATCGAATCACCAATAACTAGGGCACAATCAACAGGATTCTCAGTGGGTGTTTCACTGAGTGGGGAGAATCTGTTTGATGTTGTAATCGGAACGGAAGAGTGGTGTTTTGTCCCGCGACTACAGCGTCTCACCGTCACCCAGTTGCCCTGCTGTACATGCTCTACTTCAGCCGGAACCGAACAATGTACAAGTTCACTAAGCTAGTCGCATCCAAAGCAGTATCTAAAGCCCTTGCACTCTTACAATTAACCTCGATTAAAGTTTGGATGCGTGTCTCTAGTTCTGAAATCTTCCCTGTCAGCTTTACTATCTCCCTGCATTTATCACATGTAAATCCTGTGCTGATGGTGAAGGATATGCTAAACCTGTTGCATGAGGTGCAAGTAACAATAAGAGGAGAAGATGATGGACTTGATGAAGTTGTTTGATGAACTCGTAAAAGGCACTTCAAGTAGAAGTAGAAGTAAAGAAGTAAATATAGCAGACAATAGATAATCACGACACGGAGGCGCCGGTGTGTGAACTGGAGCTCGTCTCATAAATGAACCGAAATATAAGTTTCTTGCCTCACAGACCTGAGAAATATATCTATAGAAAGCTTGAAATGTCTACTTTTAAACAAAACAATTCCAAATTAAAGAAAACAGACTACTCTCTGCCTATGTAATCCATATGAAATGTGCATTTCTCTCTGGCGCGTTCACTACTGCGAAGATCGCGAGTCAGCATCGTCAACTTCATCTTTGACACAGAAAACACTTGTTTATTAATACAAAATTGAAATGTCTCCTTGCTATATTTGACATTCATAATCATTACTTTTGCCAGTTCTTTGTGACAGCTTTTAGGTGCGCTTTAGGTCCCTTACATGGTACATGAACGCGTCACCACCGCTCAATAGTTAATATTGTTCTTTGGTGTTCAGTTTATGTAGATTTTTCAAATGTTATTTAATAAAAAAAAATCTCAAAGATATAAAAACAAATCTAGTTTTGTAGATTCAGTTGTAAGTAATTTACAATTGATTAGTAAATGATTAACTAGTCATTTACAAAACATGAAAATGCATTTCATAAATGATGGGTTTTTTTGTATAAATGTATGTAGCAATTAGAGGGTGCAGAAAGTGTTGTAAATGCCTTGAATACATGTACAGATCATTTGTAACAGGTAAGTGTAAAACATTTACAAGTGATGAATAGTTTACACTTTAGATTAGGGGATTCAGAAAGTGTTGTAAATGATTTATTCCTGCGTTTACACATCTATAACACATTGTAAAATCTAAAAAAAGCATGCAAACCGATTGCCTTAAAAAAAACAAGTAAAGTGAAATAAGAATAGTAATAGTATGTGGTACTGACAAATGCTTAGTTAGTATAGTTCACTTACACAAGAGTTCTAGTAACTAAAAAAGAACTGTAGAGAGTACTTGTTAATTTACTTGAAATAAAATATATTAGTTACCATTGGTGGGGTTTGCAGGCTGAATGTTGAAGTCTGTGTGACTCAAGTATGATCAATTGCAAGATTGTCACAAATATAGAGGGATTATATAAACCCAATTAAAAGTTTCACAAGGTGCTTAGGACATAAGTGTTAGCAACAAAATTAGAAAAGATCATTAATTGACAAGAAATATAGTTATATTATACATCATTCATTCATACATAATAATATACACTCACCTAAAGATTATTAGGAACACCATACTAATACGGTGTTTTGACCCCCTTTCGCCTTCAGAACTGCCTTAATTCTACGTGGCATTGATTCAACAAGGTGCTGAAAGCATTCTTTAGAAATGTTGGCCCATATTGATAGGATAGCATCTTGCAGTTGATGGAGATTTGTGGGATGCACATCCAGGGCACGAAGCTCCCGTTCCACCACATCCCAAAGATGCTCTATTGGGTTGAGATCTGGTGACTGTGGGGGCCATTTTAGTACAGTGAACTCATGGTCATGTTCAAGAAACCAATTTGAAATGATTCGAGCTTTGTGACATGGTGCATTAACCTGCTGGAAGTAGCCATCAGAGGATGGGTACATGGTGGTCATAAAGGGATGGACATGGTCAGAAACAATGCTCAGGTAGGCCGTGGCATTTATACGATGCCCAATTGGCACTAAGGGGCCTAAAGTGTGCCAAGAAAACATCCCCCACACCATTACACCACCACCACCAGCCTGCACAGTGGTAACAAGGCATGATGGATCCATGTTCTCATTCTGTTTACGCCAAATTCTGACTCTACCATCTGAATGTCTCAACAGAAATCGAGACTCATCAGACCAGGCAACATTTTTCCAGTCTTCAACTGTCCAATTTTGGTGAGCTCGTGCAAATTGTAGCCTCTTTTTCCTATTTGTAGTGGAGATGAGTGGTACCCGGTGGGGTCTTCTGCTGTTGTAGTCCATCCGCCTCAAGGTTGTGCGTGTTGTGGCTTCACAAATGCTTTGCTGCATACCTCGGTTGTAACGAGTGGTTATTTCAGTCAAAGTTGCTCTTCTATCAGCTTGAATCAGTCGGCCCATTCTCCTCTGACCTCTAGCATCAACAAGGCATTTTCGCCCACAGGACTGCCGCATACTGGATGTTTTTCCCTTTTCACACCATTCTGTGTAAACCCTAGAAATGGTTGTGCGTGAAAATCCCAGTAACTGAGCAGATTGTGAAATACTCAGACCGGCCCGTCTGGCACCAACAACCATGCCACGCTCAAAATTGCTTAAATCACCTTTCTTTCCCATTCTGACATTCAGTTTGGAGTTCAGGAGATTGTCTTGACCAGGACCACACCCCTAAATGCATTGAAGCAACTGCCATGTGATTGGTTGATTAGATAATTGCATTAATGAGAAATTGAACAGGTGTTCCTAATAATCCTTTAGGTGAGTGTATAGATATAGATATTGTTTTGTGGTGCTTAATTTAACCCCCTACGTGGTTCTTAATCAGACACCTTCTACCTTATTTTGATTTTTCTCAGGTTAGGTAAAGTAAGTCGAATCCGTTCTAAACAATAAGTGCTTAAATTTCCATACTTACAATTTCGTCAGAAGACTTCTCCGTGGTTAAGTTCAGCTCATTTTTCATAAAGCAGAGACTATGGCAGGCTGGTTCTTTTTATATCAAATATAAGTAGTTTTTATTAAATTTAGGTTAAATAGTTCACATACAAAATTACTAATATAAAATCAAATCAAATCAAAAACAAGCAGTTTACAAACTTTGACTGCAGGAGGCCCATGGCAAGAGACTTCTAACACCGGAGAGGCGGACTGGTGGTCCCGTTGAATCCGTGTCTACCTTTTGACATTCCTGACAATACTTTTTATAGTCCATACATAAGCCCTCCGCACAGATTCAGTCCTTTACAGACAATCTGTCCAATCCGAAGTCTTGAACTGTCCTCAGTTCTGGAGACCCCCTTAAAAACTCTTTCCTTTGTTCTCCTTTGCACCTCATGCTCATCATCAAACGGGCAATGCTTGCATTTTTCTTCTTTCTTTGGCACAGCTCTTTCTAATACATTTTTAATTTCTCTTTACTCTGCTATAATAAATAAATGCTTTACAACATTCAGTGCGGTATATTTTTTCTATATAAACCATTTTCTCAATAAATGACTTTACATCACCAATTGCAGTGTCTTTTCTTAATAAACCATATTCGCAATAAAGAACTATAAAATAACAGTTTCAGTGTCTTTCTTAATGACAATTTCTTAATAAACATGTTTATAAAAACAAGTCTCAATGTCTTTTCTAATGAACCAGTTTCTCTTTACAGTGTTTTTCTTAACAATAAGGTTTCTTATAAAAACCTTTTACAGTGTTTCCATATAATAAGGTTTCTTATAAAAACCCAGTGCAGTATTTTCCATTTATAAAGGTTTCCTTATAAAAACCTAGTACAGTGTTTTCTTTTACATAAAGGTATTACATGGTTACAGTAAAACACTTTTCCTTTACACAAAGTTAAGATTATAATTAATATAAGCCTGCTTATATAAGACATGAATCATAACAGAATCAATTGCATATTTCATCCAACAATATATACATTTCTTCTCTTCCTTTGAAACCGAATAACTGATTTCTACTGCAGTGTAAGTGCTGACTGGTGAGGGTATAGACAGCTGTCTTCTCTGAAACACATGGAGTCTTTAACCACTGTGCACCTGATGTGAGCAAAACATACAAAAAAAATGTAACATCATTTATGATACGTACAGTCATGTTTTGTAAATGATTAGTTAATCATTTACTAATCACTTGTAAATGACTTACAACTGAACGTTATTATAAAGTGTTACCCAAAATACACACACAAAAACAAAACATACATAACATGTTAGTATATCACTTGCTAATCATTTATGAATGTTCTGTAAATGATTAGTTCATCGTTAACTAACCACTTATAAATGACTTACAACTGAACGTTATTATAAAGTGTTACCCAAAATACACACACAAAAATGATATATGCAAAATTTTTATGTAATATTTAATGTAAAATGCTTATGTGAGCACTATTTACGAGTGACTGACGGAAGGTTTACACACAAATTGAGTCGCATGAGGCTCATTGTTTGTAAAATTATTCTTGAGTACATTGTAACACTGGATTGAGTTCAGCAACTTCAAGATTTATGTAATTTGTTTGTAAAATCTTGCTTGCGTTAATTGTCACAATGGATAGAATGCAACAATTTTTGTAAGATTTGTGCGAACTATTCGTACAAACATCCTTACATAAACTGTCGCATTTACCAAAGATGTTCAGATGTAAATCGTAAAACGCAACTGTCGAAAATGTGGACATAAATTTGTATATTGATTTAAATGCAGAAACAAGAGCAAGAATTGTGTATTTGTCCATAAAATCTCTTGAATTGAAAGCAAAACTTAATGCAAGATTTTCTAGGTAAATTATGCATAGGTGCCATTTTCTTTTTTTATTGGGCGTAAAATGCTAATTGTGAATGAGCGCGAGCGCGTGTCCCATTTACGAGTGACTGAAATTCACTACAAACCCGAGGTTTATGTGCGTTTGTGAATCTGGAGGAGAGTTTTCAGGAAGCTCCAATTTATGTGCATATAACTACATTTATGGATATTTTTTTACCATATTTAAGTTTACCGTTCGAGTAAAATGTTGCGTTGGATTCAGTTTTATGTAATTTGTTTGTAAAACCTCACTCGAGTAATGGTCACACCGCATTGAATGCAGCAATTCTCTGACGATTTGTGCTAATTATCCGTATAAACATCTTTACAAACCCTTGCATTCATGCACGATTTTTTTTTCATGTAAATTGTTAAACCATTTGGACATAAATTCGGCGAATTGATTAAAATTCAGAATAAGATGTGTAAATTGTTTGTAAAATTCTCTTTTTGTATTCTGAGGAAACGTTTTGGTAAGAATGGTTATATACCAACCTCATAATACATGCAAAGCAGCTTAATCATTTATCCACAAAAAGCTCTCTTACACCGTGTCCTAACTACACGCGACGCGATAAGATTCCAGCGACAGGCTGTCCACACTAGACGCGACGCGACTGAGACGCCACAACGTCAATCAAAAAATCACAGCCAATCAGAACAGCGTGTGGGCGGAGTCTCGCGGCAAGTGCACAGCACTAGTAGAGAGTAATCTTGACGGCACTCGCAAGTAAATGGATAAGTAGCTACATAATCAGATTCACAAATATTACACCATTATTAAAACACGTAGGCTACTGAGTTACTAAAACAATCTTTGTCAAAGAATACACTTGTTTGTTCACAGTTTTAACGTTCTTGTTTCCATCTGTTTAATTTGAAGATCTGAGGTGAATTATCCATTGTTGCTTTTACAGCTTCAAAGCTGGAGCACTAAATGATATTCAGAGTCACAAGACACGCTTTTAACATTAAATAAAACACATAAACAGCACCTGAGATTATCATCGCCACACTGTGTGTTTGTTGTTCCAGCGCGACGACGCAGAAAAACAGAAACCGTTTCTAAATTAGAAATGTCGCGTGTCGCCGTCGCGGCTGGTTAGGACACACACAACATGGAAACATGGCATGGAAAAGATACCTTTTATCGCGTGTCGCGTCACATGTAGTTAGGACACGGTGTTAGAAGGCAGCATGATGTTGCCGTTCACTTGCTGGAACAGTGTGGCTAACACTGATCATATGAAGAGTTTGGATCCAAAACGTGATAAACGCCATTTTTTTTTAAAAATTGAGTTCCCGCAAAAATCAGTATTGCATAGGGTTGGTTAGGGGTGTCGCAATATACCGGTATTGACGATAATCGTGATATTCAAAGCATGAAATATCGACATCGTGTTAATTTAGAGCAATACAATATACCGGTATTGGCGATATTGGCGTTTTCTAGACGCAGCGCTCGTCCGCGCCCGCGCAGCTAGAGTGAAACACTCTGTCCACACCCGAAAAAAGTAAGCTGAGCTCGCCAGTATTAACAACAGAGTTCTTCGGCTTCAAAGAAAACAGCACCTTAGAGGTGGTCGCACACCGGACGAGAAGCGCAGCGCCACGTCTTTAAAAATTCGAACACATTCTGTATGAGTGTACACACACCGGACGAGAGGCACAGCGCGGTTCTATTCGGCGTCTGTCCGCGGCGCCCAGCAACGGCTCAGGACCTTGTTCAAAATCCTGCCGCGACACAGAGCGCAGAAAAAAGTGTTCAGAATCAGATCACAGACTTAACAATATTGTATTTAATTGTACAGTATAATCATAACATAGTACAGACATTATCTCAATTCCATAATGTCCTTAAACATAATGATATTGCTGGCCATAAACTGAGAAAGTGCGTGTCGGTGTGCAATACCTCGTGTTGTCATAGACGCGACGCGGCTATTAGTCATCATGGAATGGGAAACGTGACATTAACTGTTAACAGGGGGTTTCTGTGTTCATTTATTTAATAAAATGTGATTATTAAAATTAAGAACCCCGTTTTCTTTACTCATCTTATTTGTATTTGCACTTGATTTTTTTATTCAAATCTGCTATCTGCATGACTTTATTGGCGCTGGTGCAACAATAGGTTTAAGAGCTTTTCAGTTCTTCAGGAAACCTTCAGACAGTGTTTGGCTTCAGTTTGAAACCAGATAAACTTCACATGCTTGTCTTCCTTCACAAAAATTTGCCATAGATTGAGTATGCAAGAAGTAAAAATGCATGTGCCTTGTGTTTATCAGTATCCTTATGTTTGTTGGGTAAAAAAGAAAAACTATATACCCCCCCCCCCCATAGATTCTATAGATATCGCGATATATCGATATCGTGAATTCTTTTGGCCACAATAACCGTGGTGTGAAAAATCTAACATCGTGACAGCCCTAGGGTTGGTATTGAAAAGTCAATTTTAAATTTTACGTAAAATGCGATATCCACCTTGTTATTCTGTCATGTTTTCTCCCTTTCTTTCCAAACCGCGACAAACGCCAGTCTCCTTTCTCTGCAGAATGCGATACATCCGCTCAACCAATCACAGCGCACCATTCCACGCATTGTAAACAGTAACGGTGGCGCTTTGAATACACCCGGCATCCTAGTTTTTCCTACCTACTTTGTACTTTTTGATCAACAAACAAACAAAAAAATTAATCATTTTGACGGCATTGATGAACCTGTGGTGGATTCTGCCGTAGGGAAGAAACGTAAGCCATCGAAATCTAATCATTTACGTGAGGAGATTAAGAAGACGAGGCACGCGGGAGGAGGAAAAATGCCGACTGTTGCTTATTCTCACACGACAGCATTAAACTTCAGTCACGCTGACACGTTAACCCCAGGGGATCTTTTAAAAACTTTCAATTCTTGTACTCAAAGTCAACTAAAACCGAGCAGGACCAAGCCATTGTACAGCTGATCGCCACCAGGTATTTCTTAGCGATGGTGATTGAATGTATTTTTAGTCCAGTGCCTGTAATAAGATATTGACAGAGTTCAGAGGCTGTCATATGTGGATCAACTTACTTTGTTGTGTATTTTCAATAGTTTCAATATGAAAAATAACTTTCATATTGATTCAATGGATTAATTGCATTTTGGAAAAAAAGTGTCATGAATTTATTGCATTTTGGGGGAAAAATTACCCGTTTTTATAATAAATCTTTAAAAATCAAAATCTGGATTTGAATTTTTAATGTTATTATAACCTAAAGATGCTATGTGAAAGTTTGAAACAGAAAATAGTGGTTTTCATCTTGCCACATTCTTGGTAAAGAAAACACATTTTTACTCAAATTAATCAAAATGGATTTATCACGTTTTGGAACCAAACTCTTCATATGGAGTAATAACATCGCTCCGCTTCTGGCGGTCAGGTATCGGTTGTGTGTGGTGGAGTGTGTGACCATTGGATTGTTCACCTTAGCAGCGTAACTCCACATGTCGATGCGGTCCTGTAACCTCTTCTTGCACTCGGGCTGGAGTCTCACACGCTTGTCCTGGAGAGCCTCCATCAGACAGGACATCTCTGCACAAACACAGGGCGCAGGGGTTAACATCTGTACGGTTCAATGAGCCTCAAACCCCTCCCAGAATGACTCACGTCGTCCTCTTCCCGGCGGGATCGCAGCGCACTGGTGTTTGATGTCCAGCGCACAGGCTGTGTGGAGAACCGGGTCCACAAAGATATCAGCCTTGCTCTCCTTCAGGATGTTCAGCACCTCCTACAGCGTCACACACACACACCGCAACATCTCATTAGGTGCTCTAAAAATGTGCATTAAAACGATGGCATGCACATAAACACCATTTACCAAATAAACCCCTTGATGTGCAAAAAAAAAAAAAAAACACATGACTTTTCCTCAGCAGAGTCTGTGATTGGATAACTGGAGTAACAAGCGGACCAATGGCGTCGCAGCATCTCAGATGTTGGTTTGGCGTTTCCGAAACGCCGGAGTCAAATTAATATCTTTGTAAAGAAACCTTATGGCTGAACTGGCTACTCTCTGCTGTCTCAGACGATGACATCACTTCCTGTCGGCCACCGTAACTTCTGCTGGTTGCGATTCACACCCTCACCACTAGATGCCGCTAAAACTCACACACTGCACTTTTAAATTCGCATCTTCGGATGGAAACATCGAGTAAAGATTCAAAGTTGAAGCAGTCTTGCCTTTTTACAGCCCTCATGGTTGATCTTCAGCAGGCTGTATTTTAAACACTCCACCACCTGACCCGTCTGCTCCTGCAACGCCACCTCCTCCGCACAGAGCCGCGGGATCTGCACACACACACACACACACACGAGTGATTCAGGAGCAGAACATGTGTGTGTAAGGTGTGTAGTGTGTATGGTGATGAAGGTGTGTAAAGTGTGTGTAAGGTGATGAAGGTGTGTGTGTGTTGTGTGAGGTGCTGAAGGTGTGTAAAATGTGGTGTGTAAGGTGTGTGTGTGAGGTGATGAAGGTGTGTGTGTGTTGTGTAAGGTGTGTCAGGTGTGTGTAAGGTGTGTGTGTGTGTAAGGTCACCTCCTCACTGCACTGGAGCTGCAGCTGTGTGTGTAAGGGGTGTG